>PVJL010012027.1:0-39492 GCA_004026885.1 Lyroderma lyra | reverse complement strand
GGGCCACAGTCTCTTCACCAGGAGATTCTTCTTTTCTTTTCTTTTCTTCTTTTTTTTCAATTATCTGACATTTCTGCCAACCCAGTATTCATTTACTCTGATAAAAATATCCAAATTTTCCTTGGGGAATTCATTTCTTCCTGCTTTTTATTTCATGTGGCTCAAATGGCACTGAATGCTCTCCCTGCTCAAGGAGTTAGCAGATTCTGCGGTGTGGCTAGTCAGAGGTTTGCATTTCTTTTGTCAGAGTCATTGGTTTACATGAGAGCACATGACCCACGTAAGGTCAGTGATAGCTGCTAACATTAAATTCAGTCCCAGAACTTTGGAGGGGTAGATAGAGAAGAAGTATTTTCTTTTGTACTGGGGTTTCTAAAAGATAAGAGGTAAGCCTGGATTTGCGGGGAGTAATCTCCTCCCCACAAAGGAAGAACCTGCAGGAGAATGAAGTCAACAAGGAAAAAGAGAGGAGAAGTTGTACTGAAGGAGAGATGGTTTGATAGTATCATCTGAGGCTCTGGACATTGCCAAAGCCATATCTACTGGATTTTTCAGGATGCTAGACCATAACTATATTAGAAGTAGTTGAAGCAAACAAGGCGGTCAATAGGTTCTCCCCCACCCCCACCCCACCCCCTTTTTTTTTTACTTTAACTAGTTCTAATAGAGTTTTCTAACAACAACAGAAAGAATCCTGACTGATAGACCATTTATGGTGACTAAAAATGTTTACCGGAAAATGGGGGTGTCCTCGTTGACGCGATGTCCAGGTTCTGGGTATCTCCAGCAAAGAATTGAACGACACACACACACAAAAGTGTAGAGGGAAACAAAGAGATAGTTTATTGAAGAGGAAGTCCACTCCAACGAGGTAGGAGCCGGCTCGAGCAGGAAAATGGCTCAAGAGCCAGGAGATTCTTCTTATGAAACGCCTTCGTCACAAGGTTCAGAAGCCTCTGATGGCTACCCTGCCTCTCAGAAAAAGTCCTAAGTCCTTGATCTTCTGTTCAAGTTTCAAAGCCGAGTCCCACTCTTTGAGTCCTACCCATGAACCCCCACCCTCTCCTCCAGCCAGACCGCCTGACTCAGTTCCCCTAATGTGTGCTCTTGCCTCTCCCATGCCCGACCTGATGAGGAAAACTTTCCTACCATTTTGTCCAGTGCTGACTCCCCAGTACCTAGCAGAGCCAGTGTTGGGGTGCTCAGTCAGCGTTGGCTGAATGCAGGTGCCCGGTTGAGCAGCCTCAGGTGACTGGGTTCTCCCAATCTGATATCTTTGTAGGGTTCAGTCATCCTCCCCCTCAGGGATGGCACCCTGCCACCACCTCGATGGCCTTCTGGGGGCATCTGAAGGGCCAAAGCCATGTGTCTTCGCCCTCCAGCCGGGGGCAAGGCAGATGTCCTTCTTTGGGCTGTGTCAGACCCCACGAGCCCCTGGAACACTGCAGATGCTGAGCCCCCACTCTTTGGGAGTCCTCTTCCCACCCTCCAGAATAGTCTGATCGAAGAGGAACAGTTGTCTAAGTCTGACGGGGGGTAGATCTGGGAACTGTCCCCAAACAAGCCACTCCCAGGCTGTTGACCTCTGCTTTACAGGAGCCTGGGGAAGTATCTGTTTGCAACATGGTGTTTACAAGGCAGAGGGGCTTCCTGTCCCGCTTGCCCAGCAGGCTGTGGGGCAATCAGGAGCTGTGTTTTCAGGGGCAGTGGGGCAAAGAAATGCTTGGAGGAATTCCGGGGATTCTTTAAACATCCCCAGGTGTGCCCTGCTATGATGACCCTGGAGGTCAAGGAAGATGGAGAACTCAGGTTTTTAATTGGCAGAAAATACAGTATTACTAATTTGCCTGTTGCCTTTTACAGCAGACAAACTGTTGTTCACCGTTGTGGCCCAACTAGTCAGATAAAAGAGACACTCTCTTCTATTACTCCCAAGCAGGGTACGCAGATCAAGGTCAGCAAGGACAGTGTGTTAGTTTTGTTTTGTTTTGAAGGGGAGAGGAAGGAGAACTTGCTGGGGTTGGGAGAGAGTGGTAGAAAGGACTCCCCAGGGGAGAGAACCCTCCCACTCTGATTCACAGTTCACCCCAGATGGAGAGTGGTGCCCTCCCCATTCCCCCCTGAGAAATAAGCTGAGAAGGCTGAGATTGGCCTCGGTGTTCCCTCAAACCGCCGTGGCAGCCCTGGAGCCCCCACCCAGCAGCCTGGAACCACCGCCATGGCACCCATAAGAACACAAGCCTGTGTCCAGGGCCCCTTGCTATCTCTGGCCCCGATACAAGCAGCTAGAAAGGCCTTGGAAAGTGCCTCGGGTTCTCTTGGCCCCGGGAACGAGAAAACTCCATCCTCCCTCTCTGGTCAGTGGGTGACCCAAAGATGGGGCTCACCCTCAGCACCTGACTTCTAATGACCAGAGGTGGTTTTCCGTAGCTAATTCTTTCTCTGAGCCTTTAGAGAAAGGATGCAGAAGAGTTCTGCAGCTGCAGGGCAGAGGTGTAAAGCACTCCTGTGACATCAGCACATTGGCCTGTGGGACATGGTGTGATAACGCTGGTTTGTGCAAAGGAAGAAAAATAATAATGGCATGATCCTTTTAAGGAAACTGATAATAAAAGCCTCCTACTTGAGAGAGTAGAGGTTGGCCTGAGGGGTGGGATTGAAGAGGGTGATGAGAGAGGTTGGACAAGGACTAGCCTTGTGTGGCATCAAGAAAACACATTTCGGAACTGGCGAGGCTAAGGAGCTCAGGCCCCAGGCGGGAGCTGTTCAGGAGTCGGGACACAAGGTTGTTCTAGAAGATACTTGAGTCAGCTAGAAAACCAAGGTGATGGAGACTATGAGAGTTGATAGAAGTAAGCCCTCAACACAGGGCCATATATTGGATGGACAAGGAAGGAGAGGTTACTCCCCTCATTCTGCCATCCTTGGCCCAAGGCAAGGTACTATTATGGTCAACATTCTTCTCCAAGAGGGATGGAGCTGGCTGAGAACACCCATTTGGAGCTGTGGCTCAGCTCTACTGGGTTCCCATCGGGGCTCCTACATAGGGAATGTCAAAGGTCGGGGCCACAGTTCAATTCCACCCCCATTATCAATATCACTCACCACAGTGAAACATCATAACTGCCCAAAGTTCATAGTTTCCCTTAGGATTCACTCTTCATGTTGTATATTCTGTGGATTTAGGTAAATGTATAATGACATGTATCCATCATTATGACATCATAGAATATTTTCATTGCGTGCTCTGCCTCTTCAGGTCTCCCACACCCCTTGCTCCTGGCAATCATTGACCTTTTCATTGTTTCTATAGTTTTGCTGTGGGAGCATTATTTTCACTAAACTGTTTGATCTTGTTGAAAGAGAAAAAGGTTGGTAATGCCCATACTTTACTTTCATGGCCCTTTCTTATTGACCAGGAAGAGATGACCTCTCATTCTTTTACCAAACACCACTCTTCTCGCAACTTGATTTGCTTTACTAGCTAGCCATCCCAGTTTGCTCCAAAGAATGCCCGACCTTTAAATAACTTCATGTCCCCACAGTGGGATAGACCGAGGTCGGCATGCCATCTAGAAAGTATGTGTTGCTCTCTGGAGGATGACTTCAGCTTCTATGAGATGTCCCCTTACATGGGAATTTTGGGTGCACTATGTGGTCTCTGTTTAAGGTCAGATCATCAAATGTACTCCACAAATTGGGGGGAAATCCCACCAGCTGTATCTAAATGACACAGTAACAGAAAAAGCAAAACAATTTTGATTCATAGATTAACTCAGTATTGACTGGAATATTAGTGTAGTGGTTTGTCTGTTACAGCGGAGAGACCCCAAATAGTAGTGGCATATACAAGTTAGAGGTTAATTTCTCTCTCATGGAGCAGTCTGAGAGTAAGTGATCCAGACTTCACATGACATCTTCTTAGGTTGGGAAGCTATGCTTCTTCTATCTTCTTGGTCCTTCTTCCTCAATATGTAGCTTCCATGTCATGACCCACGATGGCTGCTCTAGCCATTACAATTACATCTGTATTTCAGCTAACAGGAATAAGGCATGACTCTTCCATTTAAAAGCACTTGGAAATTATAATCATCAATGTTTACTCATATTTTATTGGCCAGAATGTAGTTCTATGGCCTCATTTAGCTATAAGAGAATCAGGGAAATGTAACCTAAAATTTCTGAAAATTATATTACTATAAAGAAGGAAGAATGGGTATGGAAGGACAATTATGGGTCTCATCCACCTTTGAACTCTCCTAGTTTGAGATCTTTCTGACTCTTCATTGTCAGATAAATGGTCCTCATCCTTTCTGTTATGCAGTAAGCATGCCTTTTAAGTCCTATTGAAAACCAGTCATTAAAAAATGGAATGCTAAACCAAAGGGTGGAGTCAACCCAACTGTCCATGTGTGGATGGACAGATAAACAGAATGTGCTCTATACATACAAGGGAATAATTGCATTTAGCCTTAAAAGGGAAGGAACTTCTGACACATGCTTCAATGTGGAAGAAACTTGAAGACATTATGTTAAGTGAAGTAAGCCAGACACAAAAGGACAAATACTGTATGATTCCATTTATATTAGATAACTATGAGTCAAACTCATGGAGTCAGAAGGAGAATGGTGGTTAAATGGGTTGTCAGGGGAGGGAATGGGGAATTAATGTTTAATGGGGACAGAATTTCAGTTAGGGAAGATGAAAAAGTTCTGGAGATGATGGTGGTGAAGGTGGCACCACAGTGTGCATGTATATAATAACAAAACTGTACATTAAAAATGGTTAAATTTGTAAATTTTAGGTGACTTATATTTTGCCACAGTTTTTTAAATGGGATGCTGTAATGATCCAAAAACAAGAGTTCTTGGGCGTTTTAGGAGAGATATCCCTAAGATAAAGGCCCTCGACACCCTGTGGGTGAGGTTATTAAGCCAGTGGTGAATCCATCAGTCTCCATTACCTCTTAGCTCACATTTGTCCTTATTATTAAGAGACTGTAACAGGACTTCCTAAAATTCACATATGCTCTTTTTGACATTTTCTTGTATTACCTGTTTAGTTAGTGAATCCATCTTAGCCCCTGGTGGTCCCCAGATCCTTTGCTCCATGTTCATGAACCGCTTCTTAATTTTGTGTAGAGAATGTTTCCAGGGGGATGATGGGCTCAGAGACTGTAGTTTCTAAGATTCTACTTTCTTTACGTTCTCCAACATCGGGACGACTTTTTCTAGTGTCTGTCTCCATTTTTCTGTCTCTCTTGTACATCTTTCATTTTCCCCATTTGTTCAAAGATTATCAGTAGCAGTTCCCTTTCACAACCTCAAGTTTCTTTATGAGTCTGAGATGATTTCTCCTCATCTGCAATTCTGAACTCATTTTCAGGAGCGAACTCCCTATTTGACTTCAGAGCCCTCTGTGTCGACCCTTTTCCCCCAGTCTCCCCCCGACCCCCTTGCTGGTGTCGTCCTCTAAATCTCAAGGCTGATCTATCATTCACCAGTTGAAAATTTGGCAATGTCTCCATATGGCCCTTGAGTAAACCCTTAAGCATGTCACTTGGAATATAAGGCCCTGTGCAATCTGCCACCCCAGCGTGTGCAGTGTCATCTCCCAGCATGCCCCGCGTCATACTTGATCTTGCAGTGGGGCTGACACCTGGCGGTTCCCTGATGGAACCACGCTGGCTCACGCCTCTTTCCTCTGTCCATTTGCGCACCAGCATGCCTGAATCTCAGGGCAGCTTCTCCTTCCTCAGGAGTTATCTTGGAGCTGCCCTCTTGGAAAAGCTTTGCTAATTGACCTTTTTTCTTCGCCAAGTTCCTGTCGCACCTGTCCCATATTAACCTCCATGGGACACCTCACCCAATGGGTAGTGTCTGCTTGGAAGGTTCTTTTGCATGGTGCTGCTGTGAGCTTTCTGGCGCATGTCCTTTGGGTTGTGGAATTGCTGTGCCATGGCGCATGCCCAGCTTCTGCATTAGTGGCTTCTGCTTAACTGTTTTCCATTTGGAGAGTGACTGTACCTGTTTGCACTGCCACCTGCAGTCGCGAGAGTTCAAAGGTTCAAGGTGCTTCACATCCCCACAAACAGTGTTTCCCTTTTTTCATTTGAGCCTTTGTGGTGGTATGGCATTGTGGTTTCAATTTGTACTTACCTAGTTACCAATGAAACTGAGCACCTTTTTGTGCTTATTGGCCTTTTGGATATCCTCTTTTATAAAGGGTCTAGTTAAGTCTTTTGCCCATTTCTATGGGGTTGTCTGTCTTTTTCATAACTGTTGTAGCTCCTAACACTTTGCTGACTTCTCAGGGGCCCATCTTCCCTTCTGGCCATGAGCTCCTTGAGATTTCTGGACCCCAACCAGTAAAGCCCCTCAAATAATAGCCCTTCCATGCATATACGAGTAGACTTTTGTCTAAATAAATTATCTTTGATCCATGCATACCAGTAAGATAACTATTCTCTTTGAGGAAAAAGATGGAGGAAATAGCAATGGATCAGCTCTGCCCTTTCTTGAGCGCCTGTGACTACTGCCCCACCCGTTCTGAGTGGTTAGCCTAAACTCTATGGGCCCTTTTTAATGTCTTCAGTGTTTTTCTCAAGCCTTCCTTTTATGACTTCCTCTCTCTCTCTCTCTCTCTCTCTCTCTCTCTCTCTGTGTGTGTGTGTGTCCATTCTTATTTGAGAACTTGGCTTCCATCTTTTGTGTATGCATGCTGGCCCCTCTGCATTCTCTTGAGACTCTGTGACTGGGCCTTCAGAAGTTAATTTTCAGAGTTTTCTTTCCCAATGAAGCCATCCTCTCTGATGTCTGGACTCTTACAAATCTGCTTTCTTAAAGTCGAAGGTGTGTCTGACTATGTCTAGCATTTCCTCCCATTATTAGTCCAGACTTTGAGGTGACATGCTCATTTTCTTCCTGTCTTCCCCTCACTCCTTTTTTATGAACTTTTCATTATTCTTGGCAAGAATCAAAGATACAAGATTAAATAGTTTTCCTTATTGCTTGCTCGACCTTCCAAGAGGTGAGGTGATCAGAGGAGCAAGGGAAAGAGGTGAGGGAGTGAGCCAGGTGGCCACCTTGGAGAAGAGCACTCCAGGGTGCAAAGGTTTTGAGGCAAGCATGTGCCTGGTTTGTTGCTATAGTCATTCTGGTCCTCAGAATGTGACAGCTTCCATGCTGGCATCAGTGGAGCTCCATAACTGAAATGGAGGACAGTGTATTTATTAGTCATCGTTGGATCTACAGCATCCAGCAGAGTGTCTCATGGTCATATTCTCTCAGTAAGAAAACGTTTTGTGAGTCAATGAATTTAGGTTGGCCCATCTCTAAGGGCGCTTTCACCTCGGGGTTGCTGTGGTTATCTGACTTGCCATTTCTGAGTAGCTTTCTCTCTAGCTGTTCCATCCGTGCTCTTCTGAACACATGGTCGGTGGCTTCTGGCCACGTGGATTGGTTTTTGTCACGGGATGGGGCCTACACCAGGTAAGTGTGTTACAGATAGGATTGCTGTGTAACCACCCAAAACGTAGCAGTAGAAGACTATTTTAGTATGCTCATGGATTCTGTGGGCTAGGAATTTGGGCAGGGCACAGTAAGGGTGGCTGGTCTGTGTTCAGCAATGTCTGGGGCCTCGACTGGGAAGACTTGGACAGCTGGGTTCTGGAACTGTAGTCACAGTACCTGCAATGGCCTCTCCATGTGGCTTGGGCTTCCTCACATCATGACAACCTCCAGATGATGTCAGATTACTTACAGGACAGCTCAGAGCTCCAAGCACAAGTGTTATAGTAAAGGAGGCAGTAGCTTCATCACTTCAATGCCCTAGTTTGGAAAGCCACACAGTGTCACCCCCATTGCCATCTATTGGTTGAAGTGGTTACAAGTCCACCCACATTTATGGGGAGGGGAATTAGATTCCATCTCTTGCTGGGGAAGTAGCAAGACTGCATATAGAAGAGGCTGTGGGATGGGAGATGTTGTGACCATCTTTGGAAAATACAATCTCATTCATGTACCTTCAATTTCCCTGGGGAGGAGTTCTCATTTTATGTCATCACTGGGCTGTGGTGGGTTTTCAGATGTCTGCTTTGCACACTGGCCAGCATCAGCTGTCAGTGTAAGATGGCTGCTGGGGCCAGCGGCCTCCCTTCTCCCACTGCTTGCCGATATAGATGAATCCTGGAGGCGTGAGGAGGCTGGGAGTAGCCAGGCACAGAGCAGGTGCTCTGCGAGAGAATGTACACCCCTGGGCATAGCTCATGACACTGTATAATTGTTATTCTTTTGCCCAGTGTGATGATAGTATCAAGGTGGAGAAAGTTCTTGTTCTCAAGGGATGTATACTAAGATGTTAGATTGCACCATAAGACTTTCAGATGATCTGCTCGCGTTTAATATGGTTCAGTCTAATAAATACTTAGGAGTGACTTGCATTGATGTCTGCAACCTGCAATTTACTTTCAAATGGTTCAGCAAAATATGTACATGTGAGGTGTTCACCCGAGGAAGGGCAGGCTGGGAAGGCATTGGTGAGGCAGCAGGAGTCGGGGAGGGGCATGACTGCGGCGGCCTGGTTACCGGTGGAGGAGAGAAGACCTGGGTTGGGGGAGCAGAGGGAGGCTCTCCAGGAAACAGCTGTGTATTCTTGGAGGGGCTTGGGCAGGCAGGGGCAGGGTGAGGCTCCTGGGGAGGCCGTGAGAGGAGCAGGCCGTTGAGGTGAGAGGGGGTGGGGGTCCTGAGCTGAGGAGATTGATGATCTTCAGCCCCAGCTCCGGAGTCTGCTGATCCTTCCAGGACCTTTTGAAAGAGTCCAGGACCCTGTGAGGCCCTGGCAGCAAGAGGGAGAGAAACTGAGCTGAGGTGGGCAGGGATGGTGGCCAGGGGCCCACCTGTGAGGAGGCACAGGGTGTCTTGTCCTCCTTGGGCTGTCTGTTTCCGGTGTCAGGATACCTGGCCCCACGGGGCCTCCCTGGAGTCCCCACACCCTGCTGACTGGAAATTCTTAGAGAATTCAGACGGGCCGGGGGAAGCCCACCTCTGGAAGGGCCCTCTAAGTATCAGGGATCTTCCTGCTTTCTCGGGGATCCTGAGGATGCTGAGGGAGCAGGCAGACAGCTGGGTCCCCGAACACTCCTGGCCTGTGCCCCCCACGCCTCCTCGAGCTGCAGACCTTTCGGGGACTCTGCCACATCCTGTGCCCACTCCTGCCACATGCTCTCGAAGCACAGGCCAGATGTGCAAATTCTGCGGCTATGCCCAGGGCTGAGTGCAGCACAGCTTGCTGTTCTTGGAAATCATTGGTGATTTGTTAGAAAAACAGGAAACCTTGGGGCTGCCGGTGTACGTTTTGACTTGTTTTGTTTTTGTTTTTGAACCCCTTTCATTCTAGGACGTTTGAAGGGTATTTCTGCCCTGCCCTGCCCTTCAAGCCCCCCACCCCCATCATTCCGCTGTTCTCCCTCTGTTCTCCCTCCCTCTTGTCTCTGCCGGCTTCTCCCCCACCCCATCACTGCTGCAGGGTGGGGGCAGGTCTCGGGAACCATGGGAACAGGTGTCACATCTTGGTGACGTACGTTGCCTGCTTCTGTGGGGTCAGGATTCCCCGCACCTGTCTTTCTCCCCCACCCGGTGCTCCCCACACCTTCATCACGGTGATGAGACAGGAAGTGGAGTTGTCTCTTTGCATGGGGACCTCTGCAGCTGGGGCAGCTGTCCCGGTGCTGACACATGGGGGTGATGTGGCTGGAAGGGAAATCCCTCATCCCTCCAGGGTCAGACTTGAGCTAGGACAGCCCTCTTCTAGGTCACTTCTTCAATAGAGACACTGACACCAAGAGAGGCAGGAGACTCTCCAAGAGCCACAGACTAGGTGCCTTGATCGAAGAGGAGGACTGAGAAGCGGGTGAGGAGATCCGACTGTGCCCCAAGCCATCTCCTCCCTGGTGGCGTCTCACAAATGCTGGGGGCAGGGAGCTGAGGGGGAGGACTGTGCTCACTGTGTGCACTGGGCCTTTAGTGAAATGCCGGAAAGCTGCTGCTTCCAGATGTCCCTGCATGAGTTTTTCCTGGGTCTCCTGTCAGAAGTGAGCTCTGAGTGTGTCTGATGATTGCTTTGGGTGTGTAGTCACGCCTTCATGCTGTCCATCCCCCAATCCATAATGTGCCGCTATGGAGAGGCCCATCTCCCATTTTATGGATGAATAAACTGAGGCCTAAAGAGGCTACAGTGCTTAACCTGTTGTTACCCCCAAGCTGGCCCCCACGAGGCGAAAAGGGCAGTGGCTGTCTGCTGGAGGAGCTGTGGTACCTCCCCTCCACCCTGCTGGGCTGTACCCTGGGTCCTCATTCAGTGCCTCTGCACCACACCTTCTGCCGGGGCCTCCCCGTGTCCCAGGGGAACTGCCTTAGGGGCTGCCCTGCTGGAGTCATTGAGAAAGTCTGATATGAGAGATGAGAAATTCCCTGGATCGCAAAGGAAGTTGTCTTAAAAGGCACCAGAGGAGGGTGTGTGTGTGTTAAGACTAAGACTGAGATGGGGACCAGCGTGAGAAACTAAAACCCCATGTAGGGAGCTTCTCAGGGAAGGAGGGGATTTGAGGAATTCTCAGCTGGGGAGGAGGAGTGAGCCGGAAGGTGACCCTCCTCACACCAGGACTCCTGAATATGACGGCCATCTGGAGGCACCCATAGGCTCTGGGGGGGGGCGGGATCTCCCTCTCCTCTCCAACCCGCCCCCCCATGTTCCCATGGGAGCAGAGAGACACCCAGGGATCCATGAGCTTCTATGGGAAACATGTGACCTCATCATTTGCACTTAACCTCTAACTGAACTTCAGTGTTTCCTTCTATTATGAATGTAGGCAACAAACTATGGTCCCATTATTAGCACCTGTGACTTGGTCCAGATGTTTTCATGTCACTTTGCAGTTGTGCAGGTATCTCAACTGTCATTTATGCTTTTTACTACTTCCAAGTAATAATAGTGAGTAGGCCCACTGCTGGATTTTGTAATTTTATGTGTTAATGAGAACATATATTATCAGTTCACAAATCTGTTTATTTAAGAAAATTGGTAATTATACTTCAGTGTAATTCACTTCCTTTGCAGTCCTATGTGTTTTATTTCATGCACTTAAAACATTATTCTGAAGATGGGTCCGTAAACTTCTCCAGGTTGCCAAATGAGTCTAGAGTGTAAAAAGTTAGGAATTCCTGTTACTGGAGCAATTAGGTGAAGAATTCTATGCACTCCTGACAGCTAAGGAGAGCTTTGGTGTTAGGCACATTTGAGTTGACATCCTTGCTGCAGACCCCGAGAAAGTGTCTCCACCTCTCAGAGCCATAGTTTCCTGATGTGGAAATGGAGGGGTCAAAGGTCTACCTGAAGGGTTGCTAGTATCTGTCTGGTCTGGTGCCTGGCAGGAAATGGGGACTTCATTGTGGGTGACAGCTTGTGGCAGTGACAGCAGCTTATTGAAGCCCGTAAGACTCAAGCAGAATTCTTTTTTATTAAAGAGGAAACTCCAGGCTAGGGTCATTACTTTCCCTCATGCAGAAGGTAAAACTGCATGCTGGGAAAATGTCTCACATCTTTTTTTTTTTTTTTGGCTCTGGGCTGGGAGCAGGTAGCCAGCCCCCAGGTATCCAATATGAATCTTGGTCCATAAATTGAAGTATTTAAGAAATAGCCATAACAGTCATAAAATGTACTGTTACATGCTACACCATGGATGAACCTAGAAAACATGCTGCATGAAAATGCCTAAGACTACATATTGTATGATTCCATTTATATGAAATGTCCAGAATAAGGAAATAGAAACAGAGAGTAGATGAGTCGTTGTCAGGTGATAAGAGAGGGAAAATGTGGAGTGACTATTAAAAATATGAGGTTTTTGGGGGTGGGCTGATGGAAATGTTCTGGATTTAGGTCATGGTGATTGTTGTACGACATAGTGAATATACTGAAAATCATGGCAATGTGCACTTTAAAATGGTTAATTTTATGTTATATGAATTATATCTAAATTTTAAAATATTTTTTTTAAAAAGCACTCTTGGGGGTTCCCTGGTGGTGTAGTGGCTAGGCTTCGGCACTCTCAATGCTGTGGCCTGGGTTTGATTCCCAGCCAGGGAACTACCCGCATATTAAAAAAAAAAAAAAATATTTAAAAAGCACTCTTAATTCCATGGATATAACAAAGGAAAACTATGAGCAAATCCATGCCCTCAAATGTGAAAATTTAAGTAAAATGGACCAATTCCTTGAAAGACACAATCTGTCAAATCTCTTACAAGGATAGATCATCTGAGTATATCTGTATCTACTAAAGAAATTTAATAAATTATTAGTAACCTTTCAAAACAGCAAACTCCAGGACCAGGTGACTTCATTGGTCAGTTTTACCAAACATTTATGAAACAAATGGTACTAATTCTCTACAATATATTCCAAAACATAGCATAGGGAACATTTCCTAAAGCACTCTATGAGGCCTGCCTTGTTCTAATACCAAAATCACAGAAGATACTGTAAGAAAGGAAAACTACAATGTGATATGTGTCGTGAACCTAGATGTAAAAACCCTCAACAAAATGTTAACAAACTGCAATCCAACAATGTATAAAAATAATTATATTCCATGACTAACGGGGATTTTTTTTTCTGGTTTACAAGCTGGTTCAGCATTTGAAAGTCATTGAGTGTAATCTATTACGTTAACAGGGTAAAGAAGAAAAATTATATGATCATTAATTAATACAGAAAAAATATTTGACAAATAGAGATATTACACACACACACACACACACACACACACACACACACAATGCTGGAATAATTGGGTATCCACAGCAAAAAAATGGGAATTGACCCACTCACCTTAAACCTTTCATGAAAATGAACTCAAAGTGGATCATAAACCTAAAGGTACAATGCAAAACTGTAAAACTCCTAGAAGATAACAGGAGAAAACTTAGATGGCCTTGGATTTGGCAATGAGTTTTTAGATAGAACACCAAAAGCATAACCCAGGAAAGAAAAATTTGATGAGTTGAACTTGGTTAAAATTAAAAACTGTTCCTTAAAAGTCACTATTAAGAAAATGGAAAGACAAGCCATAGACTGGGAGAAAGTATTTGCAAAACATTTATCTGATAAAGAACTTGTATCGAAAATATACAAAGAATTCTTAAAACTCTACAATAAGAAAATAAACAACCCGATTTTAAAAAGTAGGCAAAATATCGGAATCACTCCTCAAGGAAGATACACGGATGACAAATAAGCATATAAAAAGATGCTCAATATTACATGTCCTTAGGGATTGGCAGTTAAACCAACAATGAGATACCACTCTGTACCTATTAGAATGGCGAAAATCGAAAACACTGACCACATCAATTGCTGACGAGGATGTGGAGCAGTAGGAACGCTGATTCATTGCTGGTGGGAATGCAAAATGGCACAGCCACTTTAGAAGACAGTTTCTCATTAGAAAGCTAAGAAGTCTTGCCATGTGACCCAGCAATCATGCTTCTAGGTATTTATCCAAATGAATTGAAAATTTCTTTCCACACAAAAACCTGCATAGGAGGGTTTACAGCAGCTTTATTCATAATTGCCCAAAATTAGAAGCAACCAAGATGTCCTGCGAAATGGATAAACAAACCATGGTCCATCCATAGCATGGAATATTATTTAACGGTAGAAAGAAATTAGTTACGAAGCCATGAAAAGATGTGGAGGAGCCTTAAATGCATACTATTACTAAGTTAACGAAGCCAGTCTGAAAAGTCTACATGATGTGTAATGCCAGCTGTGTGACATTCTAGAAAAGGCAAAACTATAGACAGTAGAAAGACCAGTGGTTGCCGGGGGCGGCGGGTGTAGAGGGGGGAAGGGAGGAACAGAGAGAGCATAGGGGATTTTTTAGGGCAATAAGACGATTCTGTGTGATACTTCAATAGTGGATACATGACATTGTGTATTTGGCAAAACCCATAGAACTGTACAACACAAAGAGTGAGCCCTAATGTAAATGTGGGCTTTAATTAATACCATTGTATCCATACTGGTTCATCACTTGTAACAAATATGGAACTAATGGAACTAATGGAAGATATTAATAATAGGGGAAACTGTGGGCGGGAAGGAGGTGGCGGGCAGAAGAACTGTCTTTACTTTCTGTTCAATTTTTCTCTAAACCTAAACTGATCTCAGAATTAAAATTCGTAAAAAAGAGAAAAAGAAATAACCATTTCTTTACCTCCTTACATCATCAAGCTTGTCCAACCTGCGCACCACATGTGGCCCAGGACGGCTTTGCATGAGGCCCAACACAAATTTGTAAACTTCATTAAAACATTACGAGACTCTTTGCAACCTTTTTTTTTTTCTAGCTCATCAGCTGTCGTTAATGTTAGTGTATTTTATATGTGGCCCAAGAAAAGTCTTCTTTCAGTGTGCCCCAGGGAGACCAAAACTTTGGACACCCCTGCCTTACATCAACTGAGATCCAGCTCTGAGCCACTCCATCTTTGCAGGAGCTGTCACCCAGGAGCTCAGAGGATTTTACTTTCCTGTCATGAACCTCCCCCAAGGTGGTTGCCTTATTAGAGCAGGGACACAGTGAGGGAAGAGAACAATGTACAGAAAGAAAGATATTAATAGCACTCTACATTGTCCTGCCTTTGTACCCTGTGGCCCCAGGACCAGCTCCTAGAAAGCTTCAGTGCTGACCTGAACCCCTTCGTTTGGCCTCTGGAAGAGGAAATACAGGAGGAAGCAGTTCTTGGAGTCAACCTGCCCACACCGTGGGCGGCTAAAAGTGACTCGTTCAACACCTCCGAGGCCTGACTCACTGGGAAGTTACAATGGGCGTGATTTCCCCTCAAGGCCTGAGGAATCTCCCCTGCTGCTCAGGATGGTCATAACATCATGGCCACATAGTTGGGTGGGGATTTTGGTTTGTAGAGCACATGTGCACTCTGATGTAAGTGTCCAGGGAGAATCGGCCGGGTCCTGTGCTGGATGCGGGGGTCAGAATTGTTGGCTTGGCGGACAGGCCCCTGCCATCAAAGCTGGAGTGCAGTAGAGGAAACTTTTGCAACACAGGCATAGGGGAAGCAGAGAGGTTGTGGTGGGCAGCCAACCCAGCCTGGGGGTCAGGAGGCCTTCCCTGAAAAGGTGACCTTGTAAATGGAAGACAGAAAGTGCATATTAGGAGGCTCATCAAAAGCAGGGGGAAATGGTGGAGATGTTTCAGGCAGAGAGAGCACAACTTTGTCCTAAGGCTTTGGAAAACCACTGGAAAGCTCTAAGGGGCAGGAAGGGAGTGACAATCAGATGTGCTTTTGCAGAGACAACTCTGCATAAAACAGGGTCTAGGCTATGATCCTATGTGTGAGGGGGGACCCAAAAAAAAAAACCCAAATTATGTTCTGCAGGGCGGTCCCCTTGTGGTACAGGCTTCCAGTGCACCCGATTGTGTTGTTGAATGAGGCCGCGTTTGGCTTCAGTGTATTTTTGGGGGACATTCTTTCCACGCGTTTGCCCATTGCATGTTGGGTGATTTACACAAACAACCTGCAGCATGACCACACACCTGCCCACACAGCGCTGAGTGGTCAGCAGGTTTTGACCAAAAATGGCATGACCCCCATGCCCTCCCCTCCCTATTCACCCAATTTCACCCCAAGTAACTCTTTTTTGTTTCCCTGGATGAAAAAAGTCCTCAAAGGGAAACGCTTTGCCGATGTGGAAGAGGTGAGACAAGAAATGACAGAGGCACTAAAAGGCATCAAAATCAATGTGTTCATAAACTGTTTGGAGAGGTGGAAAAAGCGTCCTGATAGGTGGATTGCATCAAACGGAGAGTACTGTGAAGGTGACCGAAGTTTAAACATGTAAGAATAAATACACAATTTTTTTAAATAAATTTCTTTTGGGGGGGTCCCCCCATATGTTAGATGAAATGCATGTGTGTGGGTATGTTTGCGGGCATAGAAATGCATTAAAAAGGGATGGAAGGATAAGAGGCCAAACTGAGGTGGAGAATGCATTATGTTTGAACAGGGAGCGTGGAGCGTAGGTAAATGGTCAGGCTAAGCAAAACGTTAAAGATGCATTCTATACTCTTAGTATTGCATGGCTCCTTAAAAACCATTTTTGTTGAGATATGGTTTATACACAGTGAAATGCACACATTTTACTGTCCAGGTGGAGGAATTATGGAAAATATATTCACCCGTGTAACCTGTACTCATGTCAAGATGTAGAATATTTTTATCATCCCAGAAAGTTCCCTCATGTTCATTCCTGGTCAGCTCTTCCTGTCTCTTCCAGAGAAAACTACCATTTTGGTTTATTTTACCACAGATTAGTTTTGTCTGGCCTAGAACTTCTTGGAAGTGGAACCATGTTAGCTATCTTTTTTTGTGTCCAGCTTCATCCGCACAACATGTTTTTGGGGTGAGCCATGCTATTACATGCATTAGTGATTTATTCTGTTTTTGTTCCTTGCATTGCTAAGTAATAATGTATTGTATGAATATACCAGATACGTTCATTCATTCTCATGTTGATGATTGGGTGTTTCCAGGTTGAGGCTATTATGAAGGAAGCTGCCATGAACATTTTTCAAAAATAATAGGTAGCTGCTCACTTCTTGAAACTGTCAAACTGGTTTTCAAAGTGGTTGCAGCATTTTATGATTCCACCAATAATGTGTGGTTGCTCCACATCCTCACGAGCGTGGCATTGTTTATCTTTTTAATTTTAGTTATTTTTAGTGTAGTGTAATCTTATTGTGGTTTTACATCTGAGTTTTCCTGATGAATAATAACGATCAGCATATTTTCACGCGTTGATTGACCATTTGGATATTTTCTGTGAAGTGTCTGTTCTCATTTTTCTATCAAATCTGGGATACAACTCATGTGTCAGATATATGTATTGTGAACTATCTTCTCCCAGTCTGTGGTCATTCTATAGTTTTCCCATTTCAAAAATGTTACATAAATGGTAGGTAATCTTTTTGGATTGGTTTTTGATTTAGCATAATTCTCTGGAGATTCATCCAAGCATTTTCTGTGTATCAACATGTGTTTCCTTTTCATTGTTGAATAGTATTCCATGGTATAGAGATATACCATGCTTTACTTATTCACCCACTGAAGAACATCTGGGTTGTTTCCAGTTTAGGGCTATGCTAAATAAAGCTTCCATAAACACTCATGCACAGGTTTTTGTGTGAACATGCATTTTTATTTCTCTGAGATAAATGCCCAGGAATGTAATTGCTGGGTCATGTGGTAGTTCTAATGTATGTATTTAGTGCTATAAATTTCCCTCACAGCTTTAGCTGTGTCCCACAGATTTTGATGTTGTATATATTCATTTTCATTCTGTTTAATGTACTTTTGGATTTCCTTTGAGACTTCCCTTCTGACCCATTATTTGGCTGTGTGTTTAGTTTCTAAGTGTTTGGAGATTTTCCTGTTATCTTTCTGTTTTTGCTTTGTAGTTTGATTCTATTGTGGTTATAGAACACACTCTGTGATTTCAGTTCTTTTAGATGTTTTGAAGTCGGTTTTATGGCCCAGGATATGGTCTGCCTTGGTATATGTTCCGTGGGTACTTGAAAAGAATGTATTCTGCTGTCGTTGGCTAAAGGTTCTAGAAATATTGATTAGATCCTATTGGTTGATGGTATTTTTGAGTTCTTATGTATCCTTGCTGATTTTCTGTGTCATTGTTCTATCAATTGTTGAGAGAGGGCTGTTGAAGTCTTCAATTATAATTATGGATTTGTCTATGTCTTCTTTCTGCTTTATCAGTTTATACTTCATGTAGTATTTTGCAACTCAGTTGTTTGATGCAGTCACCTTTAGAATGACTGTATCTTCTTGGTGGATTGACCTTTCAGTCATTATATTATGTTCCTCTCTGCCTCTGGTAATTTTCCTTGCTCTGAAGTCTGCTTTGTCTGATAGCAATTTAGCCACTTCTGTTTTCTTTTGATTAACATTTACTTGACGTATCTCTGTACCTTTAGTACTTTCAGCTTTCTTATGTCACTATATATTTGGAAGTGAGTGTATTATAGACAGCAAATAGTTGGGTCATGTTTTGTATCTAATACCAGTCTCTGTCTTTTCATTGGTATATTTAGCCCAATTAGATTTAATGTCATTATTGAGTTGGCACTTAAGTCTGCTATTTTATTACTTTTTGTGTTTTTTTCTCTCTGTTTTGTTGTTTGTTTGGTTTTTTTCTGCTTTTTGGTATGTGGGTAGCTCCCTGACTGGGAAGTGAATAATATTTTAATATGTATCTCTTTGTGTAGCTTTTTTAATGGTTGCTCTAGGTATTACATTATACTGGGGTGCCAAAAATGTATACACATTTTAAAAGACATTATCTATATATTACTTTTCGAAGTTGAATTATGGTAACAATATGTAGTATGATGTTCACTCAAAAGAGGGCATTAATCAAATGAATGCTGGTGTCACCATGCAACAGGCAGGACAAAGAAAATGGCAGAAGCACAGTTGTCATTCGGGATGTGCAAGGCCATTTTAAAGTGATATTTGAAATTCGAGAACGCTATTTGAGTTTCTCCCATGTTCTCCTGACTTAACACCCCTTGACTGCTACCTGTGGGGGACCTTAAAGGATGTGGTGTACCGTAGAAAACCAGCTACACAGGTGGTACTTCAGGAGGAAATTGAAATGGCACGGGCAGCAACAGAAGTGGACACTTTGGTCAACGTTGCTCAAGCAGTAGTTCTCCATAATCAGAAGTGTCTGGACACTGATGGTAACCACTTAAAGCACCTTTTGTAATTGCAGAAGTCAAATGTGACTTGTATTCATCTTTTTTTTTATCAGTATATATTGAGTATTACAATTTTAATACAGTTTTTTTCTTTCTTAAAATGTGTATGCTTGTTTGTCACCTTCTGTATATACATAATTTATCACAGTCTAATAATGTCATCATTTTATCAGTTCTAATGAAGTGTAGAAGCCTTACCTCCCTTTGTGCCCCTTTACTCTTTCCCATTATAATATTTTTGTCTTAAATATTTACTCTGCATACATTTAGAACCACAGTGTTATAATTTTGATTTAATCATCAAACATGATTTAGACAACTCAAGAGGAGAAGGAAAGTGTATCGTATTTACTCCCAGTTTTGCCTGCCATGTCCTTTCTTCATTCCTGATGTTCCAAGATATTTTTCTTTCATCATTATCTTTCTGTTTAGAGAATTTCCTGTAACCATTCTTTTAGAGTAGGTATGCTGGTGACAAATTGTCTTAGTTTTCCTTCATCTGAGAAGGTCTTGATTTCCCCTTATTCCTGAAAGATATTTTCGCTGGCTATAGGGTTCTGGGTTGACAGTTCTTTTCTTTCAGTGCTTGAAAAGTGTTTTTCCATTTCTTTTGGCCTTTGTGACTTCTTTTTTGTTGTTGTTGTTAGACTTATTGGGGTGACATTGGTTTCCAGGAATTACATAGGTTCCAGGTGTACAATTCTACAGTGCATCGTCAACTTGTTGTATAAGTTCACCACCCAGTGTGACTTCTCTTTCCATCACCATATAGTTAGCTCCCCGCTCTTCTCCCATTCCTTCCCCACTCGTCCCCAAATAAACATTAAACTATTGATTGTGTCCATGGGTTATTTGTTTGTTCATTTCTTTTCTCTTTATTGCTTTCAGTTTTATATTCCGCATATGAGTGAAGTCATACAGTTCCTTGTTTTTTCTGTCTGGCTTATGTCACTAAGCATGATGATCTCCAGGTCCATCCATTTTATTGTAAATGGCAATATTTCATCTTTTCTTACAGCTGAGTAATATTCCATTGTGTGTATGTACCACAGCTTCTTTATCCAGTCATCTGTCGCAGGGCACTTTGGTTGTTTCCATGTTTTGTTCACCTTTGTGACTTCTGATGAGAAATCCACTGTCATTCAAATTGTTTTTCCTCTAAGGAAAGATATTGTTCCTCTCTTGCTGCTTTCAAGATTTTTTTCCCTTCTCTTCAGTTTTCAGAAGTTTGACTATGAAGTGTCTTGGTATGTATTCCTTGGCTTTATGCTATTTAGAATTCATAAAGCTTCTTGAATCTGTAGTTTTATATATTTTGCTAAATTTGCCAACATTTCCATCATTATTTCTTTGATTACCTTTTCAGCTCTGCCCTCTCCCACTGGGACTTGTTAGACCTTTCGTTATAGTCCCACAGTCCTTAAGGCTCTGTTCATTTTTCTTTAGTTTATTTTCTCTCTGTTGTTCAGACTGGGTAATGTAAAGTTTTATTTTCAAGTTCATTGATTCTTCCCTCTGTCCCCTCCATTCTGGTATTGAGCCTATTCACTGACTTTTTAAACTTCAGTTATTATATTTTTCAGTTCTAAAATTTCCATTTGGTACTTACTTATCTCTTCTATTTTTTTGCTGAGACCTTTCTAGTTTTCATTTGCTTATAATTGTTCATTGAAGCATTTGTAATGATGACTGCTTTCTTGGTCAGATCATTTTAACATCTGTTATTTTGGTGTTAGTAGTTATTGATTGTTACAGTTTGAGATCACCTTTGGTCTTGATATGACAAATTATTTTCTGTTGAAACCTGGACATTTTGGGTATTATGAGAGCTGTGAGGCTCTGGATCTTATTTAAACTTTTTATTTTAGAGGGCTTTCTCTACTGCCAGGTAAAGGTGGAAGTCCAAGTTCCATTCTCAGCTTCCATTGCAATCTGGGAGGTGCTCTTTATTCTTTCTGAGTCAAGTAGGAATTCTGGCTCCCATTCGACCTTCACTGATACCTTCCTGGCTGAGAGGGACAGGAGTGCCTCATTACTGTCCACTGACACCATGAGGTGGAGGAAATGACCTCATCACCACTGGGCAGTAGTGAAAGTCCTGACTCCCCCACTAGGCTTCCTCTGACACAACCTTGGAGTGGTGGGGGCGGGGTGCTTTTTATTGTCTGGTAGGGCTGCAAGTCCATGCTCCCCAGAGGTCTCCACTGATACTGCTGGGCTTGAAGGGGGCTCATTACTGCCAGTGGGTGTGAAAACCCTGGCTGCCTACTTGACTTTCTCAGACTGCACCCATGGTTGGGGGGGAGTTGGGGCACCTCATTATAGCCTGGGTAGAGTGAAGTCTAGATTTCCCATTTGGTCTTTGTTAGTGGAGGTTGTGCCAGTTTTTTCTGTACTGTTTGACTGGAGTAGAGAGGTTATTGCCTGAAAGTTTTATGTCTTGCTAAGCTGACCCTTTCCTGGTCCTTTGGCTAGAG
Source organism: Lyroderma lyra (assembly GCA_004026885.1). Lineage (NCBI taxonomy): Eukaryota > Metazoa > Chordata > Mammalia > Chiroptera > Megadermatidae > Lyroderma > Lyroderma lyra. The sequence goes on along the minus strand of PVJL010012027.1, from coordinate 18,164 downwards.
AGAGCAGCCTTTTGGGGGGGGGGGGCTTTGTATTTTGACTGTCATCACTAGTGTTTCCAGCTTGCTGGCTATTTAGCACCAAGTTTGGGGTCTCCAAGGCAAAAACAAACCAACAAAAACAGCCCAGGGATTTCACCACCATGTTGCTTCTTGTTCCCAAGGTCCCTACCTGGTCTGACTTCTCTCCAACTTTCAGAGCCATTTATGTTCATTTTTATATAATGTCCAGGGTTTGTAGTTGAACTTAGCAGGAGGAATAGGGAAAAGTATGTCATCTATTCCACTGTCCCAGAACCACTGTTATTTTTTATATAGTTACCTATTATTTGTGTGATTAAAAAAATAATGTATAAAATGTGTTATTAAGATGTTTCTAGAAAATATAACAATTATATCTAATCTTGCCTCTTAAAGATAAGGTTATCACTGTTAACATTTTGGCAAGTATTTTTTTAGATGAAATATAGTTCTTTATAATAACATAATGGGAAGCATCTTAGGATCATTTTAATCACAATTAGTAGAAATGAACTTGTGCTATGTAAAGGAAAAAAGAGAAACTTAGCAAAAGAATACTGGGGCATCTCATAGAACCCATTTCTAAGCAAAACTTCTCAAAGCCATTTCCTCTCTCTCACCTCCCTTTGTTTCCTCAGTCTATTCCATTGGATCTTCTCACCCTCTACTTACTCGTCTAAGCTCACCCAAAACCTCCACGTGTCCAAGTCCAGTGGCCACTTCTCTCCTTGCATTTTATGAGTCTTGCAGCAGCATGCCACACTCCCTCCTTGGAACACGTGTTGAGTTTTTGTGCCATCATGCTCTCCTCCTACTTTATGAGTTGCACCTTCTCAGTGTCCTTTTTCTGACTTGTCATGTGACACCTCCTAACACTGGATGCCCCTGGGTTCCTCCCTCTCACTTCACACAGTTTATAGCCTCAGTGACCACTATATTTTATTAACTCCCAAATTTAGAATTGCAGCCCTGATCTCTCCAATGGGGTCAAAATGGGATATAACGTGGACAAAGTAGGACTCTTGTTTTCCCCTCTCAAATTGTCCTCTCCCCAGATTTCCCCATCTCAATGAATGTGACTCACCAACTATTATTGAAGGAAAACATAGAGGGGGTCAAATATCCAAAAAGCGTGCACAGCCACTTGGGCGTCAAACTTTAATCAACCGTGGTGCAAGCTCTGCCTACCTCCTATGGCGATTTTGGTCTGAACTGAAGTCTAGATTTCCATTAACAATTTCCATCTGATTGAGACATAATGTCAGTCCCTGACTCTGGCCAGTCAGTATTGGTTTTCAGTTTGGACTGTGGGCATATGTCTTCCTTTTTTCTAGTCTTTATGAGCATATTCAATAAGAAGTTAGGAGAGACTGCGTCAGTGCCTGCTGTCCTAATGTCACAGTAAATAGCTGCTTAGAGTACTAGAGAGTTTTAGACTGGGTTAAATGGGTCTGTTGCATAAAAAATTGTAAGAAGTTACACCTGGCCAAGTATCAGGAGCTATGTCAGATTTCAGTTCTGTCCACAAACATTGATGGGGGTTTTCTTCTTGTTAGAGAAGTTTCTCTTGCACTCATCAATGCGATACTCATCAATGCGATAGAGAGGCAAGAGATTTCTCTTATATAATTGGGCAAAAAAAGTTTAAAAAGAAAAAGATGAAAGAAAGATGGATATTGCAGTGTCTTGAGAGCAATTACCTGCTGTTGTATTAACAGAGAGATAATGGAGGCAATAAATGGTTTTCCCTATGGGCGGGGAAGGAAACATGGCAGAGAGAAGACATAATGGACTGGGCCAGCCTACACCTAGTTTTTTCTACTGGAAACGCATCTGGAAGTCACAGTGCTCCATAAAATCTTCTTTGCCCCAAACTATGAAATATTCACGTCCATCTTACAAACTAGAAATGATTCTGCAGAAAGTGAGCAACCTAGAATGCAATTTGTGACAACCCCAATCTTTTTCCACATCCAGAAAAAACAGAAAGCTACCAATATATGTGTGTAAATTGCCCTTTCTTGAGGTTTTACATTTACATTGATTTGTTGCTTTCTTACTCTGTGAGCATTTGCTGACAAAGAAAACAGGCTCCACATTTGAAAGGTGACAGGATTAAACAGTCTCAAGGGCCAGATGCCCATGGTTCCATGGTTTAGCCTAGAGGCCCATAGAATTCGGTTGCTGCCTGGAGTTTATACCTTGGTCAATTCTTATAGTCTTTCTCTGGTTCCCATCTTGTCAGTACTTTCAGTTTGCACATCTCTAGTCCATTGTTAATGGTTTCCTTTAGGTGCATAGAGAAACTAAACTGCCTAGGACACTCCAGGAAAGGACATACATCACTTACCAGCTGAGAGAACACTCTATATCTCAGTCTCCTCCACTTTAATGTGAGAATAAGAGAGTATCTACCTCATGTGGATTCAGTGAGTTAATTCATAGGAAGCACCTAGAACAGTGCCTGGCCCATAGAAAGCCCTCGATTAGCATCAGCTGCTATTACCATAATTATTATAAGCAAAGGCAACATCATGTATCTTGTGTTCTTTTCAGTACTCTTCCAGATGGTTACCTGGGTAGAAGGGAGTCAGATAGTCCTGGGTTCAAATTCCGTCTAGGCTACTTGCTGCTTGTGTGACCTTGGGAAAGGCATTTAGCCACCAGGAAGCTGCCCTTTCTTCATCTTTATATGTTCAGGGTTGTACGGGGTTGTCCAGAATCAATGAGATTGTGTGCTTTCAGCCCTAAGCACAGTATCTGGCATAGAATCAGTGCTACATGCATGTTGGTGTCTGTCTCCTCTCCACCTCCATTCCTCATCTTAGTTCTTCTGAGTCTTAACCACACTTTTTGTCTTCCTGAGCATTTCTGGGCCCTTTCCTTGGCAAAGAAAAGTGTGAGCAGAGTTGGGAAGTAGGCAAAGGCTTGTCTATGTTCCGTTACCGGTTCTCCCGTTTAGCACACTTCTACGTCATCCTGTTCCCTCCCTCCCACCCACCCCCCACACCGTCTGCACCTACCTTTTCAATAGTTCCTCCCTCTCTTGGTTCTGGAGTCCTTCTTCTGCCACTATCCATGGTTGCTGCCGTAATAGACTCATTCATTACCTAAATGTCCCCAGGAATCTTACATCTTGAAAGATAAGTTAGGAGAGAGGAAGTCAGTAAGCCTAGCCCATGGGGAATGAATCATTGACAATGAGCATTCAGGAACTTTTTGTGCAAGACATCTTCCCTGGCAGCCTGACGTGACAGCACAGAGACACAACTGATCCTTAGTCATTTGAGTGTCTAGAAAACAGTAGCAGTGATTTCCTGTGAACATGGCATAGGGAAGAATGTAGGCTGTGGGAGTCAAGCCAACTTTGGACGTGCTTCCAGCTCAGACCATAGGAACTATGACCATTGGAACTCAGGCAAATAAATGGCTGACTCTCCCTGTAATACAGGAATTGTGGAAAACTGTGATTATGTCATGAGGTGATGATGATCATTAAACTAGATAGGCAAATGAAAGTGCCCAGCATAGTACTGGACATAGAAGAGCCACTCAATAATAGCCAGTCTCCTTCCTCCCTTCCTTCCTTCTCTTCTTAGGTTGAAACTTATAGACAATTAACATTCCTATATAATATCACAAAGACATGAATTCCTTTTTTAAACTCTTCAAAAATCATGATAAAATACACAACATAAAATTTACCATCTTAACCATTTTTAGGTGGACAGTTCAGTAGGGTTAAGTACATTCACATTGTGCAACTGATCTACAGAACTCTTTTCATCTTGGGAAACTACAGCTCTGTACCCCTTAAACAACACTTTGCATCCCCTTGTCCCTCTCGCCCCTGTAACCACCATTCTGCTTTCTGTCTCCATGAATGTAACTGCTCTAGGTGTCCCATATAAATGGAATCCACAGTATTTTCCTTTTGATAACTGGCTTATTTCACTTAGCATGATGTCCTCAAGGTTCATCCACGTTGTTGTGCGTGTCAGAATTTCCTTCTGTTTTAAGGCCAAATAATACTCCACTGTATGGAGATACCCCGTTTTGTTTATTTGTTCATTTGTTGATGGCCACTTGGGTTGCTTCTAGTTATTGGCTATCGTAAAAATTACTACTGTGAACATGCGTGTAGAATATCCATCCAAGTACCTGATTTCAGTTCTTTTGGGTAGATAACCCAGAAGTAGTATTACCGGATCATATGATAACTCTATTTTTAGTTTTTTGAGGAACCACTATACTGTTTTCAATAGTGGCTGCAGCATTTTACATCTCCACCAACAGTGCCCAAAGCTTCTAGTTTTTGCACAGTTCTGCTAACACTTGTTTTTGTTTTGTTTTGTTTTGTTTTTCACAACAGCCAGGGTGTGAGGTTGTATTTCATTGTGGTTTTGATTTGCATTTCCTAATGATCTGGTGGGTGATGTTGAGCATTTTATCATGTGCTTATTGGACATTTGCATACAGTCTTTGGAGAAATGTCTATTCAAGTCCTTTGTCCATTTTTAAATTGAGTTGTGTGGTTTTTGTTGTTGTTGAGTTTATAGGAGTTCTTTATAAGTTCTGGATATTAGCTCTTAACCAGAAGATGGTTTACAGATATTGCCTCCTATTTTGCAGGTTGCCTTTTCACTCTGTTGTTTCCTTTGATGCACAGTTTTAAATTTTGATGTAGTCCAATGTATCCATTTTTTTTCTTTTGGTGCCTGTGCTTTTGGTGCCATGTCCAAGAAATCATTAACAAACCTAATATAATGAAGCTTTTCCTCTATTTTTTTTCTAAGAGTTTTATAGTTTAAGTTCTTTACATTTAGTCTCTGATCTATTTTGAATTAATTCTTTGATATTGTATCTTCTTATCCACAGGGTATGCATTTTCATTTATTTGCCTACTTTTGTGTCCCTCAAAGTTTTATTTCATTAAAATCTTGCACATATTTAAAGTTTGTTTTCTCTTTTGGTGTCGTTGCTATTATAGGTAGGGCTTTTTCTGAAACAATTTCTGGCTTTTTATTTATGTAATTGAATGACATCAATTTCTATTTTAATTTGTACTCAACCACCTTACCTAATTCTATTCTTTGTTATAGCCACTTTTCAATTTATTAATTTGGGTTTCCATAAAATAAACATTTTGAAGGGGGAAAATGACTTATGCCAATTTTACATTTGGCAAAGCTATAATTCATAGTAAGCCTCAGTGAGTATGACATATAAAGTCTTAGAAAGTACCTCACCCACACATTCATCCTGAACTTACTCAAAATACCCCAGCTAATCAAGAAATGAATCACAATAAAGAACTTGTAAATAGGGATGGTACAAAACAAACAAAACAGTGAACACTGAAATAAACCAAACTTAAAGCCACCGTCCAAAATGAACAATTACTAAAAGAATTTGATGTCGTGTAAAAATATTTAATACAAATCCAGATGTGCATTTTAAAAGAAAACATAATGTTACAACATTAAAAGGGGCTAAAATCACAGATTCAGAAATAATTTTTCAAATTATATAGGAATTTGAGATCTAAATCTTTGCTCACAAAATTTTAAATCTTGATTAAAATGAATGACATTGTCAAGAACCCAAATTCACAAAATTGACATGTGAAGACATTGAATACCTAAACAGCCCAAAACTCCAGAAGAAAAGGATTCTAAAAGTAACCTTAAGGTGAGCTGCTGAGGGCCCTTGCTGCTGGGCAGCAGCGGGTGACTCTCCCAGGAAGAGGTGCTGGGACTGACTGCCCTGGGGATCTAGGCTCAGGTTCTGGTTATCACTTTGCCACTTTCTAATCTGAGCAAGTCCGTTCAGTGGTCAGAGTCTCCCGTTTTTATCTGTAGGAAGGGAGAGTTTACTAGGGGAGCTCTAAGGGCCCTCCTAGCCTTATAAGAGGAGGACCCCAAAAAGCCTGGAATGATCTTCTGGAGGGCGGGCCCCTGGTAGCACAGGCTTCCCTGGCCAGCTGAGTGTTCCAGGAGCCCACCTGCATCCATGGACCAGCTGGCATTGTTGTGAGAGGCTGCATTCAGCTTCAGTGAATTTTTTTAGACGCTTTCAACACATTTGCCCATTTCATAGTGGGTGATTGACACGAACAACAGGCAAAATGGCAATGCACCTGCCCACACCGCACGGAGTGTCGAACAGTTTTTGACCGAAAAATGGCTCCCATGCCCCACCCACCCTATTCACCCAATCTCGCCCCAAGCATTTGTTTTGTTTCGTTTTGTTTCCCTGATGGTAAAAGTCCTCAAAGGGAAATGTTTTTCTGATGTGGAAGAGGTGAAACAAAAAAATGGCAGAAGCATCAAAAAGCATCCAAATCAATGAGGTCAAAAACTGTTTTGAAGCAGTGGAAAAAGTGTCTCAGTGCGTGTATTGCATCAAATGGAGAGTACTTTGAAGGCGACTGAACTTTAACCATATAAGAATAAATACACGATGTTTTATAAATGGTTTTTTGGGTCCCCCCTCATAGTATATACCTATAGCCTAGGTACATATATATATATATATATGAGTAGTGTCTGTGTATGTGTATTTGTAAAATAGGAAACATTATTTTTGAAGCTTGACTGGGCACCACAATCATCCATGGAGTGTTTTATTTCTGGGCCCAATATCAAAGGCATCTAGAGTTGCTCAGCAGAATTATGTTAAGAAAGTACCTTGCTAGTTAATAAATAGCATTTATTGAATGTTTATTATGTGCCGGACACTGTTCTAAACATTTTCCATACATTAGCTCGTTCTGTTCAACCTTGAGCTCTTGACAGACTCCCCAAAACACACCTGGCATGTTCTGTCCTTTTAGATGACACCAGATCAGTGATAGACACAAATGCAAACTGGGTATCAACACCATATGGTAACATTTGGTCATGGTGTCATCAAGATGTTCCAGAACATATTAACTACTTTTTCTAGATTGCCATCGAAATGAAAACATAATTTGACCATTCTCACTGACAGCCCTCAGAGACCTCCCAAGAACCCCAGAGACTCTCAACTCTAGTGTAGGAACATTAAGTTAGGGGATTTTAAGGCTGCCAGCCCTGCACTGGCCCACCCACCAGAAATTAGGAACTGTGACTATACATAAAATAGCAACTTTAAACAAGTTCATGGAGGGCAGCAAGGCATTGGATAACCACCTGGAAAGATACATAAAGGATATGTAAGGTTATGTAACTGTATAAAGGGTTGGAGAGCTATGCATGTTCTCCAGTCAGCCTCTCCTAATGTTCACAACTTACTTACATGGTGCAGTTATCAAAACCAGGTACAACTGGTACCATACTGTTAACTGAACTACAACCTTATTTGGATTTTGGCCAGTTCCCTCTTTCAGCTCCAGAACCCAACCCATGATCCTATATTGCATTTAGTTTTCATGTCTCCTCAGGCTCCTCCAATCTGACAGTTCCTCGGAAAATTAAAAACAGAACTTCTTGTGACCCAGCAACCCTACTTCTGGGTATTTATCCAAAGAAATCCAGAACACTAATTTGAAAAGATATATGCACCCCTATGTTTACTGCATTGCTATTTACAATAGCCCAAATATGGAAACTACTGCAATACCCATAAACAGATGGTTGGATAAAGATGTGGTACATATGCACAATGGAATATTACTCTTCCATGTAAAAGAATGAAATCTTACCATTTGCAACACCATGGACTTAGAGGGTATTCTACTAAGTGAAATAAGTCAGACAGAGAAAGACAAATACCATATGATCTCACTTATATGTAGAATATAAAGAACAAAATAAACAGAAATAGACTTATAGATACAGAGATCAGTTGTGCTTTAATGATGTTTTCTCATGATTAGATTGTGGTTATGCATTTTGGGGAGCATCCCACAGAAGTGATATCATGTCACTCTTAGTGAATCATATCAGGAGACACATAAAGTCGTGATGTCTTATATACATAATTGGTGATGTTAACTTTGACCATGAGGGTAAGGTGGTGCTGGATTTCTCCACTCTAAAGTTATTATTATTATATTTCCCCTTTGTAGTTGATCAATTACAGGGAAATTCTCTAGGACTATGCACATACCCTGTTTGCTCTCAGATTTTCATCCACAGATTTTATCATCCGTCGATGTCTCTTGCCTCCAAAATTATTAGTGTGGTGTTTGCCTAATGGTGATTTTGTATTTCTCTCATACTTCTCACATTTATTAATTAAAATTTTTTTGTAAAGGGGACCTGTTTCTTCTCCATTAATTCGTTTTATTATTTATAACAATAGGATAGACTCATGGGTATTTATAATCCAACCCTTTTGTTATATAGTTTTTCAAATTATGCCAGCTTTGGCCATTGGAAGCTCCTTTAAGCTAGCTAGCTCCTATGCCCTTTTGACACTCCTTAGCCTTTTGCAAGTATTGACTTATTTTCTGGCACTAAAAGATGTCCCAGGTTTATCTTGTATTACTTCCTGCCCCAGTGCCGGAATCAGCCATTTCTCTAAGGAGCCCTGGTTCCTTTGATTGGAGAGTGGTATTTAGAAATCGGGATCTGGGCACTATTTGTGCTCATTGTTACTGGGAAGTCATTGTTTCTGGGCTCTCTCAGCAGAGCTAGAAAATACACGTATGCTCATTAATCCGGGCATACACACATTTTTTTTTACATATTATCTGTCTATACATAAAAAATCATGAGTTCATATTGATTTCTCCAATTCCAGGCCAACACCATAAAGTTGTTCCATTGTAGACCTCCCCCTTTTCCTTATTTTAACTTTTTTCTCCGACAGTGAAAAACTGGTTCTCTTTTATCTATGATATATTTACTTACTTGTTCAATCCCAGCATACACATAAGAAGTTTCAGGATTTTTAACCCACGTCCCTATGAGAAACAGGTGTAATAACTAGAAGACAGTATTTGTATGTAGTTCTTTTTGTCTTTAGCCTAATAGTATCCAGTCAAAATGCTATTTTCCAATGAGTTCTTTCACTCCCTGCCCCTTTCACTGTGGTTATGTTAATTATTTGGAATATAGTTAGGTTAATTTGTTATCTGTGTTCCATTTTTGCACACCCGCACACACGCACACCCGCATATCCTGTTTCATGCAAGTTATTTATTTAATTTGGGATATGTAAAGTATTGCTGTGGTTACAAGAGTCAAAATGATACATAGGAATGCCTAGAGAAATATTGCTGGTCCTGCTCCCCTCTCCCTCCGTTCTCCTTTCCCCATGTTCTCACTCTGGTCTCTTTAGTTTCTGGGGTACCTTTCCTGTATCGGAAATAGAATTTTAATCATGAGGTTGCAGAAGGGTTTCTGCCTTAAGCCTTAGGAGGAGCGAAGAGGAGTGTGTGGGCAGGAGGGGAGGTTAAGCCACAGGGGACAACAGGAAGGGGGAGGGGGAGGAGTGACCCAGGACTGAAGCAGGTGGGGTCAGCGCAGGATCATCTGCCCTGTTGTCTCTCCTACGGGCCTGGAATATTCACAAACACCAGGGAAGCAGCATGGGCTGCCCGCCAGAGCCTGGAGGTTCATGCTTCCTATGAGATATAAGTCCTTCCATTCTGCCTTTCTGCACTGTTTGAGAAGTCTCCCCCAAAAGAAGCCCTCCCTCCAGCCCCACGTGGGGCTGCCTCAGGAAGCCAGGGGCGGGGGGTGAGGGCACCAGGTCCTGACCCTCTGCCTAGTCCTGCACATTCTGGAAGACGACCTATCTTGCATCATGGGGTCATGTCAACATGTGAAGAGGAGCTCTCCCTCAGCCCATCTCTCCCATCTGTCCTGTTCAGGGTCCCCAGTAAAGTCTTGTCCTTCCTAGGTCAGAAGAGGAACTTGAAGGTGAGGGCAAGCCCCTTCGCTGGGGAAGCCACCGCAGATGGGGGAGGGCGTTCCTATTCCCCACAGCCAGGAGTGAGGTGCAGGGGCAGGGGTAGGGGCGGGGGCGGCACCAGGCCTCGCTTGCCAAGCCTTTGAAAAAAGCCCTCATCCCTGGAGAGGGATGCCACCTTCTTCCCCCTTCCCATTCACCCCAAAGTCACTGGGGTTCTGCTGACAAGTCAGAAGAAACGGCTGATGACTGACTCATCAAACGGAAATGAGCGTGCCACAGGGCCAGGCAGTGAGCTGGGGTAACCTCCAGCAGGGCTCAGCTGAGGATCCCCAGCTGGGCCCCCACCCCCCTGGGCCCCTTGGGGCCCCGCACCTGGGGCAACTCGGCCTCTAGGAGGAGCTTGGGGCAAGCTCTAGATGGCCTCAAGATGTCAGGGAGGCTGGCACGCCAGGAACTCTGCCCACTGCCTGTCTGTAGAGAAGGCCTTAATGGCCGCTGGTGAATAGCCCAGCACACTGAGGCCAGGAGAGGGGGAAGGGCTGGGAGAAGGGAAGAAGCATGGGCTGGCAGGCACCAGAGGTGTGTGGAAAGCAGCCTTTAGCCTCTGCAAAGGACACTGTGTTCTGACCCCTAAGGATGGGGGTGAGGCAGAAGGGCCTTTGGCTGAAGCCTCAGTTCATTTGCATCTTGTGTTTACATCAGTTACAATGGGGCAAATAGGGCCGAGTGACTCATTCCTACCTCATTATACGTGGACTTGTCCATTGCAGCGGGGCCAGGCGGAGGGAGAGGGTATTTAAATCCAGTTCCCACAGTAAAGCCCTTGGTCCAGACTAAAGATGCCTGGGCCTGCCCCATGGGCCACCATGGTCATCACCCAGTTCAGCCAAGAGTGAACCCTGGTCCTTTCTCTGGAGTGGGCACAGCTGTGTAGACAGACATGGTGGCCTCAGAACCCCCAGCAGTTGGGAGTCTGGGTCTCTTGAAGCAAGATCATGTTCTAGTTAATTGAGTCTTCACTTATGGGGTAGAAGCATGAATTGATTTTATTTTTCTTCCAGTAACTGCATTTGACAGTGCTGATGTGTGATAGTGGTCAAGAGCCAGACTCCTTGGGTTCGTGTCCTGGCTTTGCCACCTCCTAGCTGTGTGATCCGAGACCAGTTGCTTGACTTCTCTGTGCCATAGATTTCCTACCCCTTCATCCAACCCCCTGCAGCTTCCCCCAAAAGTGGTGCAGGAACCTCTTACTGCTGAGCTTCCCTCGCCTGCTGGGGGCCCTTCAGGGTGAGGTATCAACCAAAAAGCTCAAGTCCAGGCTTTGTTCCTGGTATCCACCCCCAGGCCCGCCCACCCACACACGTACACCCGGAGCCCCTTACCCTGCAGCAGGCCTGCAGGCTGCTCCTCTGCTCCTCCTCAGCTCTGCCTGGCTCCTGGGGACCAGAAGGAAGCGTGCTGGCTGCGCAGAGAGTGAACCGAGGAAAAAATGGCAGTGTCCCCACCTGGCAGCCTGAATAAGGGGTTGTCTGAAAGCCCCTGTGCCCTGGGCAGACAACCCCTCCTCTCTTCCCAGTGTTCTTGTATGGATGGGGGCGGGTGGCAGCTGTGCTGGTTCCCAGCAAGAGCTCCCACGTGGCTCTCCTGTGACTCTCGGGACCTTAGTATGTTGGTCATCAAGCTCCTTTCGTCCTCTGAGCTGGGCCTCGGCTGCAGTTTGAGTATACAGAGCTCCTACTCGCTGCCCTGTCTGTCATGCTCATGTGGATCCTCCCAGCTTGGCTGCACCCCGGCTGCCCAACCTCCTCCTCTATGGGTCTCAGTTTCCCCTTCTGTAAAATGAGGGACTTGCGGGGGCTGACCTCTGAGCTCTCTCCAGGAGCCTGCCCTGGGGCGAAAGGGAAGAAATCAGCCTGTGGGGACAAAGGCCTGTTGATGACAGGTGGGCCAGCCATTCCTGTCCCAAACTCACGCTTTTGAAATGCTTGGTCGCGGCGCCATTAGCCCTAAGCCTAATGAGGCCAGGCCTGAGAGGGTCTTGTATTTGGGCTGCCACTGAAAGCAGAAGGGTGAGGCCTCATCACAAACGTTCCTTCCCAGGCACGTGCATCCATGCCAGGTACCGGCACAGTCCAGGTGAGGGCGGAGCCTAAAAGCCTGGCTCAAGGCCGTGGACTCACTGCCTGGACCACCCGTGGGACAGTCAGCAGGCAAAAGGCCCAAAGGCAACTGTGCAGGTTGCCCTGAAAGGGCCCAAGGACATCTTTGAGCATCCTGGTGCCACTAATGGAAATACCGCGGGTCCATGGTCCTGAATCAGCAGTGACAGTTTTCTGAACTCAATCTGCCACCCTACCAGCTGGAAGGTGTGGGACCTGCAGGTCTGGTCTGTGCTCTGGGGTCTCAGTCATTGGCAGGCTCATTGGTGCCCCCAGACCTTTGCACATGCTGTCTCCTCTTTCCGGAATGTGTTTCCCCTGAGTTCCATTCCTGGCTTCCTCGTTCAGCTTCAATGTCCCTTTGGAGAGGCTTCCCTGACCTGCAGCAGCCTAGAGGGCTTTGTTTGTTTGTTAAATGGTTGTGTCTCTGTCCTCCACCAAGGAGCTTGCCTGCTTCATTCACTGCTGAGTTGTGATTGCCTGACGCATAGTAGGTGGTCAATAAATACCTGAAGGAATAAGTCACCCCGGCACCCTCCCGGGGACATCGCTGAAGTCATGTGATGCTGGACAGCTCCCACAGGCCTGCTGTTTCCCTGGCGCGTGATTCCTCCCGGGCGGGGGCATGGGAGGATTTGCCTGCTCAGCCTTCGTGAGCTGAGTGCTCCAGCCATGCATTTGGGCCCAGTAGGATTGCGTAGCTCTTTGCATGTTGTTTGCATGGCTCCGCTCCCAGCTCGCTCTCCACCTCTGCTGGTGGTTTCCCGGTCCGTCCCCAGCTCCACAGAGCTGGACCGCTGCCTCCTCAGCTTCCCTCTCTGACGGGCCTGCCTGGTGGATGCAGTGAAGTTCCTGAGGGAAAGAGTGATGATGGTGAAGGCTGTGGCATGATAGCTTTTGTGTCTTGAAAGCTTACTCAACACATCTACCACGGCATTTAATCTTCCCAGCAGCCCGATGGGGGCCGTACCCTCGTTATCCCATTTTACAGATGAATAAACCGAAGTTCAGAAAAGTTAAAAAATTGGTCCAAAGTCAAATGACTAACAAATAACGGATTTGAGATTTAAGTTCAAGTCTGTTGATGCCAGAGGCCAAGCTTATTAACTGTGGTAAACTACTTGGGGTGGCTCCTGAGGGACCTAGGGGCCCTCACACATAACAAAGAGCTGGGCTGACCCTTCTTCTGGAGGTGCTCACTGGGGAACTTCCCACAGTTCCCCATCGAGTGCTTAAACTCCCTCCTTAATCCCCTTCCCATGGGCACTCCAGCCTGAGCTAAGCACCCCTGGTCTTTCCTGAGAATGATGGATAAGGGAGGGGTGCCAAGCAGGGTCTTTGCATAACTGGTAACACTGCCAAGCTTCAGGGAAAGCAAAGAAAAATGGCAAAAGTGGAGGTGAGGGAAGACAAGGAACAGGAACCTTGGGTTCCTGTTGGGCACCCACGCAGAGGGTGGACTGGTGTGGGAACCGGGGGGACATGTGAAGGCAGCCCCCCGGGGGATGCAGGCCCAGAAATTTAGAAAAAAAATCCACTAAGTGATTCTGATTTTTCCTTTGGGTTCTCCAGCCCAGCCTCCTGGAGTCTGGCCACTTCCAGGGCAACCCCAGGCTCTTGGAGACACTTGCCACTGCCAGGTGGGGCAGGCACCTCTCCACTCCTGTCCCCCACCCCTTGCTTCCTGTAGCATTGTGCTGTTGGGCAGCAGAAGGGCTCCTCATGAAGCTCAGAGCAGCCTCTCCAGGACCCATTCCAGCCCCAGAGGCAGCTATAAGCCTCCTCGTGCTGCATCCATAGTACCCAAGCTACAGCACGGTTGATGACATGGGGCTGTGAAGGCCCCTTGTCTGTGCCATCTGCCCTGCTAAGCCACAGGCGTCTCCAGGCTGACCAGTCTGTCCCCACCACAGGCGATGACTCAGGATGCAGCCAGGGGCCACGACGTGCACAGAGGACCGCATCCAGCATGCCCTGGAGCGCTGCTTGCATGGGCTCAGCCTCAGCCGCCACTCCGCCTCCTGGTCAGGTAGGTCTGAGGGAACTGGGGAGGCGCTCTCGGGGCCCAAAGTAGCCTCAGGGGCTGCTGCGAGCCCTGGACCAGGCCTGAAGGCTGGCAGATTCTGCTCCCAGCTCTGTCTGTGTGACTTGAACAAACCTCTGGACCTCACCTGGGCAGGTGCTCGGCTCGGGACCTCAGGGACAGCAGCCCTCGGGGTTCTCCTTTCTCCTGTGCTGTCTTCCTCCTCCTCCTCCTCCTCGGGGTGTATCTTGCTTCTTTAGCACGTGCTTCTTAGAAGCATAGCGGTTATTGAACCTGCTCAGAAATGCCGTAAATGTTGATTCCAAAAGAGCAGCTGGGAATTATCCAATAACTCGTAGACAGCTCTCCCCAGAATTCTGCTCACTTGGTTTTTAGTTTCTTCCACAGCCCCATCCTCCTCTTCCTCATAGAACAAAGAACGATCTCAGCAGAGCTTCAGGGAGCAGGAGGCCTCGGGGTTGCATGTTCCTCTGGAGAAACGGAGGGATCTGCAGGCCAGGGCAGTTGTGTTTCTGCAGGCTGGTGCCCAATCGTAGTAATTCCTTATGCGTGTAAAGATTTTTCACGTCCAGTATCTCACTCGCCTCCCTAGTTACCCCCTGAGATGGATATCCACTGCTCCTTGAACATACCTGGTCCCTTCCTACCTCAGGACCTTTGCTGCCTGGAACTCTTCCCCCAAAACTGCACGTAGCCATCTCTTTCTCATTCAGAACTTGGCTGAAATGTCTCCCACTCTGAGAGGCTTTTGTTAGCCTTTGGGATTAAACAGATCTGGATTAAAACTCTCTCTCACTGGCTGTATAAACTTGTACAAGTTACTTAACCTCTCAGGACCTCACCTGTCTTGTCTGTAAAATGAGAATAACAATACCAGGAACCCCTTTCCTGAAGGGAGGATGGGAGACTCATGGAGACAGTGTGTGCAAAGGCCTAGCACATCGTAGGCGGTCACTGCCAGTGGCCACTTGTCTTCTTGTCTCCTACTGAGATTTTGATGGAGCGTAAGCTTATAGAATTGAGGGGGGCCATCATTAAGTAAAAAAATCCACAAACACCTGACTTTTGCCCATTTCACAAGAGCCTGTGACCCTATGACCACACTGTTAGGGGCCTCCGGAAGGAGCCCGTGGACATGAGGGGGCCTGGAGCTTAAGCTCCGTGAAGCTCATGGTCAAGCCTCTTCCACCCCTACTGCTGTCAGTCCCTACTAAACACACACACGCTTCCATAAGCACCCCTTTAATTTTAGGGGTTTACCCTTGCTGACTGCAGGGAAACAGACTGACAAAATAAGAAAGTCTGGGGAAATTACAGAGTGACAAAGTACTCATTGTAACTTTCAAAATACAAACAAACGTAGCTTCCCCTTCCTGGCTGCACTCCAGGCGGGCCTGGGAAGTCCCACTGCTGTCATAGACAGCCTTGTGTCACAGCGGGGCAGGGGTGGGAGTCACCGTGGCTCCTCTCCTATTCTCCCAGCGTGCTGTGCCTTGGCTCTGCTTCGCTGCATCTCGGAGGTTCCAGCACCCACTGTAGGAAACCAGGGCAGGGAAGTGCTGGGGGGACTGGTCATGACTCATTGTTCTCCGAAGAGGACCCCAGCCCCTGTCTGTGCACTAAGAAACTTGTCATTATTTCTTGATGGGGCATCATGGGTTTGATTGGTAATCCTGACTTTTCTGAGACTCCCTTTAGAAAGGACGCCCCAGTGCCGCCCCAGGAGCCCCCACTTCTCTCCAGCCCCATGCTGATTGCTGGCCTCTTTCTCCCCTTTCCAGCTGGGCTGTGTCTGAACTGCTGGAGCCTGCAGGAGCTGGTCAGCCGGGATCCGAGCCACTTCCTCATTCTCCTGGAACAGATCCTGCAGAAAACCCGAGAGGTGAGGGCTGGCCAGGGACTGAAGGGCAGAGCTGGGGCTGGCCGCGTAGAATGGAGAAAGACATCCCTAACCGAATGTCAGGTCTGGTGTGCCTGGAACACCCAGGGGCTTGGCAAAGGCACAGGGAACCTGTGAGTGCTCTGTTTCAATGGTACTTGTGGACTGAAGGTTTCTGGGAAGAGACGTGGTCCTTTCGATGAGAACATTCGATCTGTGAGCGAGGGTCCTGAGGTTAAGCTGCTGCTTTAGACAGACACCACTTGTAAGTCAAGGTATTGACTAGAAACGGGAGAGAAAACCACACTGAATTTCTTTCTTCAAACCCATCAAAACAAAGACACAAAAGAGAATTTTGATTGGAGAGGTAAATTGAGACCTCCCATAACAGTTCAAAAAGTGGGCTTTTATGATTAAGAGTGCATGTAATCTTGAGCTTGGCTGGGGTTCCAGAACAGCTGTGAGTCCCTAAAGGGGATTCTGGCTCTTTTATAAAGAATTTTCTTTTTTTAGCCACTTCTCGAACCCCTCTCCCCTCTGGCAACCAACAGTTTGTTCTCTGTATTAAGAAACACAAATTAGTAGTTACAAAATAGTCACAGGGATATAAAGTACAGCATGGAGAATATAATCAATAACTTGCAACAACTGTGCATAGTGCCAGGGTGTACTAGACTAATTGGGGGGATCACTCTGTAAATTATATAAATGCCTAACCACATTGCTGAAACTAATATAGAATAACACTGAATGTCAACTGTAACTCAAATCAATCTAATCAATCTTTGAAAAAAGAGAATTCTCCTTAAGGTTTTTTTTTAAAAAAAATGTGACAGTTGGAAAACATGTGACTTTCTCAGTTAGCTGTCCCTTTACCTATAAGAAAAAGGTCTTGGTTTATCAAGATGCCCAAGGTTCCAGTTCTGGCACCACCATTTACCTGATACATTTATACCCTGATCACAAGCAAACCAACTCAGAAGACCTAAAGCACCTCTTACAAACCCAAATATAAAGGATCAACTACTGTGCAGCGGTAGGGGAGGGTTTTGTAGAGGGGCTGAGCAGACACACGGCCTATTCAGGATAAAGAGAAAGAGTACTCTAAATCTGAACCTGCGGAAGTCACCAGACACAGCAGACAGGGTGGGGCTTTCTCTGAGTCTTCAACCCCATGAGTTCTGGAATGAGCCTGGAGACCAGAGAATTCTGAATCATGTATGGACACACGTGTATGTGGTGTGGTGAGTGCGCTCTATCAAAGAGACAATGCACAAAAGAATACCTAGAACTTATAAACAAATATGGAAAATAGGTTTTCCCAGTTGTAATAAAATAAATGCAAATTAAAACCATAACGAGGCAGCTTTTGCCTAGCAAATTAGCAAAAAAAATGATAATAACCAGTATAGAGAAGAGTGTAGTGAAACTGGTACTTTCATACATACAAGATGTTATAAATGGCAAAATCCTTTTGGAAAGCAATTGGGTAATATGTTTCAAAGATCATAAATATGTTTGTAGTCTTTGATTGATTGATTCCACTTCTTGAACTCTATCCTAGATAAATAATACAAATTACAGAAAAAGAAGTTTGCTCAAAGGTTTTCATTACAGAAGTGTTTAAATAGAATAAATAATCTCAAATGTCTAAAATGAAACTAATAAATTATGGCTATCTACCAGAAGGAATATTATGCAGCTAATAAAAATAATGACTACTATCCAAGGGTATAAACAAAATTTCATCTGTAATAAAGTTGTATCAATAATATTTATTAAATGGTTTAGGGGAAATTGATTAAAAATTTGGAAAAATACAGAGTGTGATGCCTAATTCATACCATCTGGCAGATGGAATTCTAGGTAAATTAAAGATGTCAATTTAAGAAAATGAAGCTTCAAAGAAAAGAAAAATATACATGAGTATTTACATGATCCTTGCATATAAAAGCAAAAATCCATACAGGAAAAAAATCAATACTTGTAATTTATGTACATCAAAAAAAATCCATAAGGTTAAAAGACAAGTAACAAACTGGAGAAAATATTTACAATACAAAGAACAGGTAAATGCATAACCAGAAGGTGAAAAAAAGGTGGTCTTGGAGACCATGTAGCAAAACAGAAATTCATTTATAATATTCAAAGTAAAAGACCTTAAGAATAAAATTATACAGCTTTGCAGAGGAAAATCCATAGAGAAAAATGGAGTTAG
>PVJL010012026.1:0-39480 GCA_004026885.1 Lyroderma lyra | reverse complement strand
GCTTCTGACTGGAATTAGGATCAAACATTCAGTCGGTTTTTCATTTTATTTAAGAAGGGAATTTAGTTCTATGTGAATTTACAACTTATCATTTAGACTACCCACTATTGTATCTTATATTTATTTTCAGCATGTGAATGGTTTTCAGATAAAAATAAGTTTTCAAACATATATATATATATTTGAATCTAATAGTCTTAAAAGTCCCAACTTCAAGTTTAGATAGCAAAGTATAACACATTTACTCAATTTATTGTTTCCTGAATCTATTATTTCCCAAAATTTCATTTAACAGATAGATGGGTAGAGTTAAGATATTAAAGGATATTCTAACAAATGCACCAAGAAAACGAAAATTGGAAGAAAGAGTTTGGATAGTGAAGGACACTGTCAGTCTATTCTACAAGTAATGGTTAAATTATGGAGGAAGACACTCCATTGCTAAGATGCTGAACACCCCGTACTATTTACTCGAGTCCCGGCCCCCTAACTGTTGGTGATAGGTCCCCTCATCAGCCCATTTCTCCCTACTCTGTACATCTTTTCCCTTACAATAGCTTCCATTTTCCTGTTGACAATTACTACCTACATGCTATTGATAATGTAGTACGGGGCCTTGTAAACCTTGAAAAGTAGGCCAGCCATTCTGTCTCTATGCAGGAAGAAGCTTAATCACCCCTAATCAGAATGTTGATTATTATGTGAAAAAATTATTTGAATGGTCTCCATTAATTACGTAACCTTAGCCAACTAGGAATCCAATGCCTTCATAATTTAATAAAAAATGTACATTATTTGGGGGTGAATATATTTTTTTCTATATCAGCAGCACCGAAAACATTATTCAGAGGTATGTGTGTTCTATGAAGCTTTGGTATTAAAAATAAAGAGGTCTACCAGGGAAAGGGTAAATAGGGAGACTTTCTGCCAGGATTCTTTGAGTTGCAAGTACCAGGTAGTAGAGTTAGGGACATTATCAAAAGGACATTGGATCACCTCACAGAATCCATGCAGGAGCTGATCTGCTAAGCTTCAGAAAGCATAGAAATAAGAGTCATTTTAGAGCTCGTAGCTGTAGAAAGTCCTATATCATAGCCCTGCTCTAGCCACAGATCCTATGTGAATGTTGCTCGGGAGGTCAAACCTCCAAATTCCTGTGAGAATCTTCTCGGCGCTGCCTGATTCAGGTGTCCACGCTGGCAAACCAGCCCCGCCGGGAGGGGCGTGGAGCATAAATGTGGCTGCACGCGGACCACCCTGTAAGGACGGTGAGTAATTCTTAGATTCGGGAGACGTAGCGTAACAACGCCAAAGCGCTCCCCTGTTACTTGTATACTGATTCATCTGTAAATCACTGACGCTAGCCTAGTGCCATTTTCACAGCAGACATGCTGAACACATACCGTTTCTCCTGCTCCCGTGTTTTCCTGAAGACCTGTAAATATACCACACAATCACAATCAAGCACCAAACCTGGAAACAGTTATTGTGCTCTTTTCATTTTTAAAAGTTCTTAAAATCACTTAAAGTTAAATTAATCTAATACATTTTGATACCACTGTTATTCAAAATGTGTTGAGTTTATTTTTCAAGTTAAAGTAAGTTGCAGTCATTGGAGTGAGCTCCTTATGAAATTATTACTATAATACTAAATGACAGGCAGTGAGATGTAGCTTAATTGTTATGAACAGAGTTTGTTCTTTGCTTGGTTTGTTTTGTGTTTTAAATATTCTAATTATACCCACTCAGTTTGTTTTGTTTGCCTCTTTAAGGAATCTCCTAGGTCATGTGAAGTATGGATGAAGTCTACAACATGTGCTTAGAATACACAAATACTCTGAAAAATTTTAAAGTAGTTCATTTCTTTGGCTTTCATGCTTTTAAAAATCTGAATTTCTTCAGAAATATACTTATTTTTTATAAAAGCTGATGCATTATTCCATAGTTAAAATCAAATATAAAGTATAATCTGATCACAACATTCTTATTACAACATTCTCTGAAGAACATACAATATTATATAGCTAGTTTCATGAACACCAATCACACTCTTGTTATTAAAAATGAATGTGAAATCTTATTCTTGCCTCCCCTGTCTTCCCCAACTCACAACACTCTATATTTTCCAAGTAAAATGGTTTGATTTGAATTGCAAATCCTATCACATATAGTTTTATTCTTTTCTATCTGGTGAGTGACAGTGGTATATAGGAGTTAACAAACCTTATCCAGTTTTAAATACATTTCTGGTATTGAAAGCTAACAGAGCTGAAAGTTGAATGGGAGAAAGCTCAGCTCCTGTATTCATTCTTTTATTTGTGTTCTGAAAGGGCCCTATGGAAGGAACCTGATAGAAATGTCATGGCATTACTAAATAGATCGAAGGCCAAGGTAGGAAAATAAAAGTTGGCTTTGCTGCGTCTTTTGTCATTTTATAAGGAGTGGATAGTGCTTTCAAAATGAGGGCCTGAGGCTCTGCGTGTCCTTTAATTTCTCAGACCCTGAGAAGCAGTGAGTCCATCCCTCAATGGTCCACTGAAAGAAGCCTTTAAAGAAACCCACACTCCTTGTAGGGATGACAATAAAATGGGGTAAATCTAAATTAAGGAGGCATATCTCCCTGCACACAGGATTATCCAACACCCGCATGAGAGACGATCTGGGAAGATTATCAGCAGAACTGCATTGAAACTTATTTTCTGTGATTTGTTGTGCTTCGTTTCACTGGAATATGGGGTTCATCTTCAAACTGTGTGGGAAATACAGTGGTAATCTGGGCGTCACGGAAGTTCGGAAGTTTACAACTAGCTACATTGCTAACATACGACCATCAAATAAGTAAAAGTACTACATTTTGAGAAGTTCCTAGAAAAGAGCAAATTGTTTCTCATTTGAGGCCATGAAGTACTATGAAAAAGCAAGGTCTTCGGAGTGGTGTAATCTTCAGGTTATAGCCTCACTTCATTTCTAACTTTCTAACTTAGGCGGATGAGGCGACTTTTGGGTCTCAATTTCTGCCCTTGTTAAATGAGGTCAGTGATATGAAATATATTAAGCCCTTTGAAGGATGAATCGAAATGGCATAGGTAAACTATCAGCAGAAATTAAACTTTCAGAAGGGATCAACTTCCTTCTCCCCATTGAAATTAATTGGGCTCTAATAGGGATGGCTGCATTTTTTTTGAGTTGTTTGGTTTTTAACTGATGACAAGTATAGGAGATTAATCTATTAATGCCATTTAGATGAATTATTAATAATCATTACTTTATACAGAGTAATAATTGTTACTGATTAAGTAAAAATAAAAATCTGGAGCTCAATTCTTAGGCAGAATAAATAAATGCATGCTGTACCTCAACCTTTCTTTAATCAGGAAAATTTTAAGAGACAGAATATGCTTAATATACATTTGTCTTACAATATAGTATCTGAGAACATAGCATTCTTTTGCCTTGTAGTGTAGCATCGCCATTGGTCATAAAATGATAAACTATTTTACATTGAGGAAACAGGACAGCTATAGCTTTAACCTAAAGGTAAATAAGGAAATAAATAAATGATGTAGACGTTAGCTCTGTTATTTAAATAAAATAATGCCTGTAAAGAAGTAACAAATATCTCTCTTCTGCTGGAACCATCCTAGGTTACATTTGAAAATCCAATGATATTCTTAATAGGGCCTGCTTCACTTTTAAAATGGAATCATTAATACTATTATTAAAAGAAAATGTATTTTTCTGTTATAAGGTGATTTGTAGAAAAACCTTTCTATGACTCAAAATCCAGATGCAATGAAAGAAAATATTGATAAATTCAACTACATTTATTAAAAAGTATCATATGAGAAACCACCATGAACGAAGTCAAAAGAAAAATAAATACCAGAGAAAATACATGTAACATGTGCCACAGATAAAGGACCAATATATAAAGGACTCTTAAAACCTGATGGAAAGAAAGACCAAATCCTTAACTAATTAAAAGGACAATGTAATGAAGTTTATGGAAAAAAGGTATACAAACATCCTAAACCCTGCGGAGGTTGCAGTAAAAAATTAACAGTATAGGTCATGTGTATCCAAAAGATATTTTTCTGACTGCAGCCTCTGCAGGGTTAAATATATTAAAAGATGCTCAATTTCACTCATATGAAGAATACAAATTAAACCTACCACAAGATAGCTCTTTCACCTATGAAATTCATAAAAATTTGAAAGTCTGACACCACACTGCCGGCAACACTGTGGGGAAATGGGCCCACTGGTACACTGTTAGTGAGAGCAGTGCACAGCATGGCGCCTCTAGCGTTTAACTAAAGACAAGACCCCATAAATATAAAATACCACATGAGCAAATTCATTCACCAAGGCTGTATTTGACACAACAAAACATTGGAACCAACCTGATACAATGGATTTTGATGGAAAAATAAACAAACATGTGGAATCTCTCTACACCACTATTGAATGGTTTCCAAGATACATTGCTAAGTGGGAAACATAAATGTGCAAATAGCTTCATGCTTACCACTTTTTAAGGGGAAAAAAAAAGAAAGAAAAAGACAATGTATCAGTTCCTATATTTGTGAAGAAAAACCTAGGAAGAATAAATCAGGATAATAAAAATCATTACCAAGAGACAGTGGGAGAAATGGTATTGATGCAATAGTGTTGAGGTGAGAATTCACTGAGTGTAACTTTTAACACGGTTTTGACTTTTGAACCATTTGATATTGTACGTATTAAAAAATATAAAGATAAAATAATTCCAAATGGCACCTAAATAAAAACAAATAAACCTAAATTTATTTCAAATTAATAGCATACGCAGGAAATAGAATGAATTCAAGTAACTTTTTGACACAGTGCTCTGACAGTATTACTTTTAGTGGTAGATATTCTAAGAACAAAAATAATGGCAAAAGAATTACTTACTTGGTTTGCCTGTAGTTGTGGTATAAATCTAAATATAAAACTCCTTTCTGTGTGATATAAGATAGAGCCCTTAAGAACTAGAGATTCAGTGTAGAAGAAAGAAAATACAAATATATGTGAAAAGTGAGGAAGAATTCTGTGGGTGGGTGCTTTCTAGCTCTTTCAACTGGAAGGGCCTAGAAGCAATGGCACGCCATTTGCAATATGATCATCCAGAGCTCAGGTCTTGGTTTTTCACTACCATTTCACATGAGAGGGAACTAGGACTCCTTACAGGAATGGCTGATTTCACCCTAGTAATTACAGAGTCTGTCAGCTTGAGTTTGTATCTTAGGTACACATTTTAAGCTGTGTAGCCTTGGGCGAGTTACATAATAATCTCTGCCACAATTTCCTCCATGACAAAAACGAGAATTGCTGCAATAGAAAATACTTAAATAACCTATCTTATTTGCCAGGTACTGTCCTAAGATAATTTCTGTGGCTGTTTTGACTTCTTGTAAGAAAACCAGTAACATAAAATGCAGAAATTACACATTAAAAATGATATATTTTACTTATATATTTAAATATAAAATAAACATAATTTAAAGAATAATGTGTAAAAATCATAACATATTTAGTTTCTTAAACTTCAAAGAGATTTTGCAAATCAAGAAAATACTCTGAAGGCCATAGAGGGAAAATGGCAAAGAAGATAAAAGAGACTTTACATAAAATAAATGAAAATGATTAAAATAAATGAGTAAAAATTAAAGAAATACAATTTAAAATGAGTTATAATGCATCATTTTCAACTTAATAAATATTAAAAATAAAAATTAAAAGCTAGCTGATGCTAATAAGGGTTCATGTTAGCAGTTTGCTGTATGTTAAACAGGCCACTAAATTGGTACAAATTTCCAAGCAATTCACATGGGGACCTTAAAAATGTGTGTAACTTCAACTATTTCCATTACTTAGAATTTATTCTCAGTAAATAGTCATGGTTTATACAAAGACATAGTTACAATGACGTTTTCACCAGCACTGATTATCGAAAAGTTGTAAACAACCTAATATTCCACAATGAAGTTGAATTAATTATTAAATATCAACATAGTAGAACTCTACACAGCCATTTCAATGATGTTAAAGCAAATGACATTCATTCCATGTTTTTACATTTTAAAATATTATATTGTTTTTAAAATACCATTTTAAAAATGTGTTTTATAATAATATAAAAGCACTAGAAAGGTGTGTCATAAAGTGAAAGGTACTTACCTCTAAATCAGAGCTTTAGGAAGACTTATTTTGTTTTGGGACATGGGAATTTTTAAATTTTTTATGATATTCCTTTTTTATTGTAATGGATGTATAATTTTTGACATGATAAAGAAGATACAAAAATAGATTCAAATTATTACATATTATTTTGGAAGCAAGATCAAGACTTTAGGAAAACAGAGGAGGTTCTACCTTTTCTTCTCTTGGTTGTAATACAATTAACTGGCTCAATTGACTTTAACTTTATATTATTAGAACATCCTTTCAGAGCTACCTTAACTGACAAAAGGTAACTGAGTAACGGAACAATTTTCAGGTATCGTAAGGAGAACTCATTCTATCTGGAGCCAAACAGAACTGTTCCTGCAGGTCAGAGAAACGGTTTTGGAGTTGCTATTTTCTAACTCTTACCATCATACTATGTCACCATGCTTGCATCCCTGGAAATTTCCTTTATCTAATGCAAAAATTTTATGTATAAGCAAATGATGAGTTTTTAAAAAAAGAAACAAATGAGCACAGAAAGTCAGACCACATTACCAGTTTTCTGAAAAACTAGTGATTGGATAAATTTAGCTCACTATAATGAAAGCTATTAACCCAGA
The DNA here is from genome assembly GCA_004026885.1 of Lyroderma lyra. Taxonomy (NCBI): domain Eukaryota; kingdom Metazoa; phylum Chordata; class Mammalia; order Chiroptera; family Megadermatidae; genus Lyroderma; species Lyroderma lyra. Next base: position 32,671 of record PVJL010012026.1, on the reverse strand, counting down.
AAAAGGATTTGTTTGTTTTTTAGCTAAATGAATTTGCACCGTCTGATTATGGAGATTTTAAAAGGACTGCAGAATTGGGGAAACAAATATAAACAAAAGGTATGATAAATGGTGGTGTAACAAGTTGGGCAGGGGAGAACCCAGGTAGAGCCAAAGGTTTAGGAGAGATCGGTCTGATTCAGCATCTTCAGTCATTATATGAAACCAATAACAAATCAGATAAAACTAAACGTTTCTGAGAATATTCAGAATATACACATACTTTAAAATAAATTTGTAACATAAATATATATGTAGATGTATATATCCATCCACATGTATGTATAAGGATATGGTGTGAGAGAGACTTTGAAGTTTAAAGACGACAAAGTAGTTTTAAAGTACAAGACGGAAGCCTCAACCAACTTCCACTAAGCAGGTGAGGAATCTTGAAAATTTAATCACCCTCATAAATAGTATCTTATAATTTTTTTGGCTCTTAAATATGTTGTCTTAACCTTTTTTTAAAGATTAAAGTGGTGGCTATTTTATTTGATAAATTTTTTTTATCAAATATATTTATAAGCCATATATATGTCATATTTATAAGCCATCCTATCAGGTGCCTTGGCTAATGACATTGTGACACTGAGAAAATGCCAAAGTTCGTGGTCATTAATTCTAAATCCCTAATACAATGCTCCCACTGAAAAAAATAGTTACGATTCTAAGTAGGATTCACCATATACAGGGCTGTCTGGAAAGTACCCAGCCAAGTAATATAAAAAATAGAGGCGTTTATGGCTGGGTTTTTTCTGGACAGCCCTCATATACCAGATTTTTTACTTTTGCTGACTGCTGTATGCCTAAAGAATTTGATATGGATATTCTGCTTTACACATCATTTTATGACATTTGTTTTTAGATCATAGTGCTACTCTGTTCCTTTTCCTCCACATCTTAACATTTCCCCGTCGTGGTCATTATAAAACAAAATAGTCAAATGGAAAAGAAGCAATTTAAATTCTGATGTTTTATTACCCTTTCATCTTTAAATATTCCTTAACTTATATATAGTTATAAGGCACTTAATATTTTAATGAAGGGTTCAATTATTTTAGTAATACCTACAGGTCTTAAAATACCTGAATTTTCAAAACAATGAGTAGAAGCATTTGGGACAAGTTCGACCTATGAGTACGGATGACATTTCATACTCTATCCAACCAGTGATATTTGTTGACACTTGAATTAAAGCTAGGGGGGACGTGCACATAACCGTGGAGAAACAAAAAGGCTACAGTTTAGAAAACTGGCATGTCTTGCTCTATGAAAAAAATGAAAAAACTCCATCTTCGAGAGTGATGATGATGACAACAAAAATGTAAATCGCGGCATCAGTATTTGGTGGGGTTTCTACATTCTAGGGATTCTCTTTTCTTCCCCGCTGCGCCGAACGCCGCGCCCCACCCCCCGCCCTCCGCCGCCCGGGATGCGACAACGGCGCAGGCGCAGGCGCGCACACCACCCATCCCCCTCCTGCCGTGTAGCCTCGGGGCGAGCGCGCATTCTAGGGATTCTGCTCAGTCCGGGCGCCACCTCTCATGCTCCCAATATTGCTGCAGCCAGCCACCCGTTCCAAGGAAACGATCTTGTAATAAATAAGGAAACTATGTATGATACTTTTAAATGATGTTTGTTTCTTCTACCATAAATATAATTTGATCAAACCTTTCCGATGAAGAGAAGTTGAAATACCTTCCAACATGTCCCTCTCCAACATAAAGTGTAAGCTATTTTACATTTTAAGCTGTTTTAATAATCCTGTCCAATGAATGAAAATAAGAATAATCTCCTAGAAATACAGACCCACATTATAAGATAGGAAAGCATCCTGAAGAGGTTTTCCCAAGAAACACCAGAAACTCCCCAAAGCTTAAGGGAAGGTAGATCTGGTGGGACCTTTTATAGCATAGGATCTGTCATTTCTTCGTTTGTGACACTTTGGGAAAATTACCTAATTTCTTGGTGCCTCCTGATCTTCAAGCAACAAAACAGGAATACCTACTGTATTGGTTTAATATTGCTATAAAACAAATTCCCACAAACTTAGAAGCTAAAACAATACTCAGTACATTATCTAGTACATATTAGATGATAAATAAATGTAGACAGTTATGATTTCTGTTATTATTACAGATCTATTTGGTGTTAGGTACTGAATAAAGAAGAAAAAAATAAAATTAGAGTGCTTAAGCATGATTCATGTAATCAAAGATGTGGCACGAGATTTATATTCTTTAAAAGGGCTTTGAAAACGTTTTCTCTAAAGGGCCAGATAGCATAGTCAATATTTTAAATTTCGTAGGCCATATGGTTTTTATCCCAACTCCTCAACTCTGCTATGGTTGAAGCATGAAGACAAAAGTAAATACTTAAGTGAATAGGAGTGGCCACGTTCCAACAAAACTTTATTTACAAAAACAGGCAGCAGACCAGATTGGGCCCCAAGACTGCAGTTTGCCCATCCCTCTTCCAAAAGAAGAGATAACAGGGAATGTCTCAACTAGTTCCTGATTTCATCTGCACTAACTGATCTTTTGTTGAAAAGCTACCCTATTGGACATCCTCCCTAGATAACAAATTATCTAAAGCGGTATGGCCTTTGTAATTCATGTTTCTATCATAATTAGCTCTGGGGAAACGGTTTTGGACAATAATAAAGAATATGAGAAGCGTAGAAATGCTATGATGTGCCTTATTCTGGCCACAAATGGAGTAAGTTTCCTTGAGGCATTTTATTTTTCCACATATATGCCATAGATAAAAAGTTGCCTTTTATATTTCTTTCTGAGGTGTTGTAACTATAATTCATCTAGGCTGACATCTAACGAACACAGTTATACCCCAAACAGAACCAAAGCCATTTTCTCATTCTGCTAGAATCCTCTTCACAAAAAATGTGTTGGGGTGCCTGGGCCACTTTCCTTGTTGGTTATGAACTCTGGTTGGATGATGCTAAAATCAAAATTCGTAATCCAGAAAAAGGATCACTTCATGTTGTTTTATTCAATTTATATTGACTTATCCATATGGTATCGTATTAATTGGTTTTATAGATTTGATTTGACTTACTGAATTATTTGCTTAGTTTTTATTTTCCTGCTTCTTCCTTAGCATTTAGCAAAGTCAGAGGCAGAATGAGGATAATCAAAACTGAAGTGAGCATTAAACTTAATTTTGTCAAATGTCTGCAACTGGGGCTAGATTCCAACATGTTTAAAGTAACTAAGAACAGTGTATTAGTTTGTTCTGAAGGAATATATAACTTTTAATTGACAGGGCATTAAAAGTAGTACTCTCCCCTAGGATTTTTTTTATGTGTTCAGTTAGTTGTAAAGAAAAAAAAAAACTTTTTTCAAAAATTCTGGGTTTTGCCCAATATGTTTGTTGATTGATATATGAATTGTTCAAATGTAATTGTAAATACTTTAGTCATAGGCTAAAGGACATATTTTATGTCCTTTATTCTAAAACTGTGACTTTTAAATAGCTTACATAATTAAAATGCTTTTCTGTCAGCTACACATAAAACACAGTGCCCTAAGCATTACAGGTCTCAGAATGGGTAACAGTCCTTTGGTACAAGCACTGAAAACTCTGGAAAAATGATAGTGGGGAATAAAAAATAACCCTAGGAAGTGAGACTTGGAAGGCAAAGATCAAAGGTCTATTTTCATTTATTTTTCTAACAAAAGCAAGGCTACACTAACAATGGCATTATAAGGGATCACGGATTAGGAGAACCAAGGGAAAACCTAGATCTGTTACCAAAACAACTTATATGTGTTACAAATTTTTAGACTGATTGTGCTATACTATTTTTTTTTTTAATTCTGACACAAATAACATACACCACAGGCAATTCCTCTAACCCTTTACCCAAATACTGCAGCGATACCTTAAAAAATGATAGAAAGTGTCTTAGCAAACCATCAACCTGAAAAGACTGTTATTTCGAAATGTTTTCTTGTGTTCTAAGCTAAAAATAATAAAATGACGGGCTGAGCACAGTTTCGAACTGAACTGAACCATCAGGAGACTGTTTCAAATTAAACACGAAGCGCTCCAGCGCGGCCGGCGTGAGGAGATAAGAGTTCACGCACCTCCGAGCGGGCGTTCACACACAACAAATCCCCTCTTGTTTACATGCCTATTAGGAGTTCCCAGCCGCCGAAATCATTTCACTCAATTTGGTTCCATCCTCATTCTCCATGGCTCATTTACCAAGGCCTATACGGGGCCTTTCATGCTCCTTGGGAGAAAGTGAAGGTGAATGTTGTATTTACAAAGGCCAAAGCCAGACAAAAAGAATTTCAACAATTGCTGCTACAATGAAGCTTCCACAGCTCCCTTGAGACTATCTTCTCTATCTGGTGCTAAGCATTTGAGTTCCTTATTGCAAACTCGCAACTACCAGTGTCAAAGTAGGTCGAGGATAAAACTTCACACGGGGCGAAGAGGTCAGATTCCCAGGTCTGAAGTTCTATACGCGGAATATTTAGCATATTTAGTATTGCTTCCCACTCCTAGTTCTTGTGTGTTTGTTAGCTACTTGTAGACTCTTACTGCCTTGAACAGATGGAGAATTTGCGTTATTACTAAAGCCCAACTCTCCCTCTCATAGTAAGTGTAGTTAAACGAATAGCTGCTTTGGCAAAGCCGCTGTGTGGTGCAAGAAATCAGGAGCGTTTGAGGTGCTCAGAGCGAGAGCAACGAGTCTTCCGAGAACGCGGTAGCCTTCTGCCTCCTGAGCTGACCACACAGGTACCCTGGAAGACGAAGGACCCTTCCACACTTACGTTTTACTTAATAAAAAGTTTACTTAAAAATCAATAGCTCTTTTTGACTTCCACCAGAACAAGGTCTATGAGGTGTTGGAGAATAAAAGGCATAACTGTGTTGTGTGGCCCGCTGTCCCCCACTAAATTGTGACGGTGACAGCAGGCTGGCCTGCCTGTTCATGAAAATCCTGCTAGTGGCGTGTCTTTAAGAAGGATGAAGGCGCCGGCATTAAGGAAAGTTTACCTGAAGAATTACTCTTTTCTTCTTCTATGTTAAATGAGATGAAGTTACAGGATGTTATAGATAAAGCAAGGTGTTCCATATGTAACATATACACTTATGTATAAAATATATTACATATTTTAATATTTATATTATATATAACATGTTTCTAGATAACATATATAAGCATAGCCATGCAATGTTACATATACAGGGTTTCACACATGTGCGCGCACACGCACACACACACATACACACATGGTGTGTGTGTATTTCTCCAAGCATAGACAAGTCCCTGTTATCCTGCTTTTACAAATGTAGTATTTTTGATGCAATATAGTACGTCTCATAAAAGTATATAATGATCATATCTACATTACATAGGCATTATAACTTCTCTCAAAAAAAAAGCATCCATCAGTTTCAATTAAAGCTATAGCCTTCAATTTTGCTTATGACTCAGTCATTCTGACTTAGTTAGAAACTGAAGTATTCAATAGAGCAGAAGCAAACATTAAGATGGAAGTCACACTGAACTAGGAAGCATCCAGAGACAGCTGATGCACAGAAGGCCATTGCAAAAGACTTCCCTATAAATTTCAAAAAATACGCCGAATATACAACTTTTCACCCAGAAAATGGTAGTTACAGAAATATGATTATTAGCAAATAATATGTAATACCTACTCACACTGCTAATTGTGAATCCTGTGTACCCCTATATTCTTTTCAATTTCTATAATACGTAAATTTTCTTTAAAAATTGGTATAAAATTGTTTACATCTTATAATTATTCTTTTTTAAAATATAAAAGAAATTTGCAAAACATACCTTGCAGGATAAAATCATTGCTTAAATTTGAATATAAAAAATTGTATCATTGAATGTAAAACATCCAGAATCAATGTTATAAAAATATGAGCTAATTGAATACATTTACTCATTAACATGAGAATTAAATATAATGAAACCATAATGGAAGGAAGTGTGAATAAAAAGTGAAATTACAGTTCTAAAATTTCATATATTTAATTTGAAGTAAAAAAAAAAAAGAAGGCAGTCATATTAACCCGAAGTTGAACAGAATGCTAAATAAATATTTGACAGTAGAACTTTTCTTCTAAAATTCTCATTCATACCAAAAGTTAATTTGGTGTTTTCAGGACAGTAAGCCTGTGTATCCGTTAGCATCTGTGGTACTCACTGAGAAAACTCCTACCCCAAAGTGAAGCTCCCTTCCTCCTCCTCCAGGTGGAGTCTGGAATGGAAAAGCACCTCCATGTGCAGCTTTTGTGAGGCAAAACAACGCTTGTGGCAATGGGAATAGAAAGGTCACAAACACAACGTTGAGCATGCGAAACTCAATAAATGATGTCTTTTCAATCAATCTTATAAAGATGGTATGAATTAGATCATACCTTAAACAAAACCTTGAAGAAACTTAAAAGTAAAAACACTTACTGAGTGCTCACAAATTGTCAGGAGATTGCTGGTCATTTTACATGGAGCACAATTTGTCCTCACAGTGAACTAGTAGTTTCTTAAAAAATAAACTATCACGATCCCATATTCTATAATACATAAGAAAACTGATGGCTAGAAAGATGAGTTATTTTACCCAAGTTTACAAAGCGGGTGATTCTTAGTGTCTGGATTTGAACCCAGGCAGCCTGACTTTACAACTTCTGCTTCCAGCTGTATTTCAAGATGTAGGCAGACTTTGCTGTGACAAAATCAAGTATTATTTAAACTCACTGTCACTGTATTCACACACTTAGCAATGGAAGTGTTCTGGAACAATTTTGTCTGATTTTATGTTTCTGGCCAAATAAATATTTAATCATGATATAGAATTTAGCAGCTGTCTTATAAAAAGTGCAAAATAACGGACTCAAGTATTTGTCAATTTCATTTTTAAAACTACTATTTCAAAAGAGAAGAAATCATATAGCTGAAAGTAAACAGTTTCTAGCTTTTAATTCTACAGAAGGAAAATAAAGAATGAGGATATTTAAAGCCTAAGTTATTCTCTAATTCCACAGAAGTAAATTAAGCAGAATAGCAGCAGCCACAGCGACTCATGGGAGAGATGCTTTTTTAAAGAGGAGAAGCTGATTGACAGTAACTATTGATAAATGTTGCAAATTATTTCATTTGATGTCTCATATGCAAAGATTAAATGGGGTCTGAACCAGAAAAAGAAAAGTAAAAATTACCAAAGAAAAATTTTAAAAAATTGAGATTTTAACCTATTAATCTGCTTTACCTTATTTGTTAAAATTTCTATATACAAGCCACAGATATTTCTGCATTGCTTTCCTGCTCTGGAAATTTTTTTTTCTGAAACAAATGCGATGATGTAGGTGGCGATCACTTCCATGAGCTGAATTCTTAGAGTTCTCCTTCAAACTGAATAGAACTGAGTAGGTGGTGGAATAACAATAGTAGTGTTGGTGCAGGTAAGTTGAATTTGATAAAGAATTAATCATTCATGCAATTATTTTTATTCCTATTAAATACTCTCTGGCAGTTTCAAACATTAAAACATTGCAGAAATATAACCCATACTTCATCTAAAAACTAAGTTACATAAACCAGCATCTGGCTCATCAGTAATACTTTCCAGATTATTTAATGGGTATTGTGTTTCTGGGGAAAACTGTGCTGTGTGCTTTTCGTCACTTAGTATTAGCAGTACAAAGGCGAGTGTCTAAAATAGGGACTTGGTGTCACATACTGGATACAGGTGTGCCTGATTAAGTTTAATTTAAAAAGCAATGACATAAGTGTAAACATCTTAGGAAAGAAGGCTCCTTAAACAGCCTTCATTAATAGATAATCCTAAAAACTAGGTTAATGTTTTTTATACGTTTTTCCTGGCTTTTCAGAATATACATACACACACACACACACACACACACACATATATATTAAGAACTTTTTCAAATAATTAGTGCTTATATATTTTCAAATTTGTCAATGGTAAAACTAAAATAAAATGTGGCTTGCTGTCACTTTCAGAATTTCTAAGTATATAAGATGGTTGAATTGTATTTCCCAGTTAAAAATAAATAAATAAATACTGATGTTTTACAGGTTGATTAGTTTATTATTTTAATAAATTACATAAAATTAATTTGATACGACTGATTTTTTTAAACAAAATAATGAGCTCCTGAGAATTAAAGCCTGAAAAATATTAATTTTCAGGAAAAGAATGTAACATCAACAAAGATAATGATTTGTAGAGATTTTTGTATCTATCCAAATTAGCATGCCATGTTTAACCCAAACCAAAATCTTGTATAATTAAGAGCAATCACAGAAATTGTTATGTCTCAGAAAATCAGCCCTTTCTCATTTAGAAAAAGTTTGCTTATCTCTTACCCCAAAAACGCATATATATGAAATAGAATGAATGATAACACTGAAATGTTAGTTATTCCTTTGTAAACCTCAAATTAAACACTAGCCTGTGTTTAATAATTAAGAATTATCTAGTAAGTGCAAACAAAAAAATTAGGACCTCTATTTTCTATTTTTTTACACTAAATGTAAATTTCAGAGGCTGTGACTAAAAGAAAAACTATTCACTTAAGTTGCCTTTGGTGCAAATGGTTGTCTTAGCCCATTGGTCACAGAAGGAATAAAGTGGGGACCTGGAAGTGGGGCACACTGGGTAAGTACTAAGCTCCCTCAGGGCACGCTTCCTTGGAGAGTGGTGCCACCTGGTCAGCTCATTCAGGTCTGTGTTGGCAGCAACGCTAAAATCATGATGTTCCAGATGGCATTGCATTTGTCTCCCCCAAATCAGACAGAATGCCAGGGACATATTTCTCAAGGAACACACATTTTCAACTCACCCGTATTAAAGATGCTCACTTAATTCTTAACATTTATAAAAATCACAAAATGAATTCTTTTGGATAACTCGTCATCATCCGTAGCGCGAGTCGCCGTGTGAGGTACCAGACCACGACCAAACACGAGTTGCAGGTAGTACACAGTATATACCTGATATCAACTTCCGACCAATTTTTCAGAAGAAACCCGGTGCGCTGAGGGACATGTTTTCTTTCTGACAGATGTCCTTCCTTCATTCTGCTTAGGTGCGCGCTTGCTGTGTTATTGCACACGTCCTACACAGCGCACACACACACTGGTTGGCTAGGGCTGCCACGACTAAGCACCCTCCACGGGGTGGCTTACACAATGGAAACTCGTGGTCTGGAGGCCAGACATCCAAAATCAAAGTGTCCTCGAGGCCGGCTGCTGCTGAGGGCTGTGAGATCTCCTTGGCTGTGGACACTGTCTTCTTTGGGTGTCACTTCCCATACTCTTCCCTCTCTGAGTACCTCCGTGTTCGAATCCCCCCCTGCAGGAAGACAGCACTCATACCGACCTCGGTTTATCGGGGTTACCTCCTTAAAGGCCCTACCTTCCAATACAATCACAGAGCGTGTGAGGGTTAGGACGTCGACATCCGAATTTTGAGGGGACACAGTGCAACCCGACACTAGCTGAGCATCTAATACTGGAAAGAGAACTTCTGCATAAGAAGGTTTTAACGCTCATGCAGAAAAACAAAAGTCTCTGTGCGTGCGATTACTTTAACGTCATTAGAAGTACGAAGTTCCGGGGATCGCTGTTTTAGGGAGCGTCCGGCGCCCCTCGCTCCCGTTTTGAGCCCCCTCTGGGTCCCTGGCACCAGCTGCCTTCCACAAACGGAAAATCCTGGCGGATCGCCCCGCCCGAGGTGTGCTCGGAGGTGCGTTCGGAGCTGCGCGCTGGGGAAGGACACGGGCCTCCACGGGTTGAAGTTTCACGTTGAACATGACCTGCATCACGACCGGCACTAAAAACAACCCGGGGAATGTGTGCGCCCCATCGCACTACTAAGAAGGCCTCCGTTCTAGTATCGCTTGGTTTTCCTGCCAATATCTCAGCCATATAAAGTACTAAATCCACACTGGCCAGCTAAGAACGAACAGAATCTACTATATGTTGTGTCATTAGTTTAGAAAAGAGCCATTAATTTTGTTTTTAATTTAGGTGTGAAAAGCTTAAAATTTTTCAAGCAGTTCCTAAATTCTTATTCATCTGATTAACAGCAATGATAAATTTTTCTTTTCTTTGAAATACAGTGTATCTGCCCCTCCTACTCTACTGTCTGTGTCATGTTCACGTATTCAGATATTATCATCCCTTTTGGTTTTGTGTAATGAGCACATTAAAAAACACTTTTTGTTTCTGCTGTAATTATTTTTTTGGTTTTCACCTACTTCTAATGCATCACTTTTCTCAAACGACTCTCTTTGAGAAACAAAAGTAATAGGAAAGTCTCAAAACAAACCCTATCAAACAACACAGGCTTCTGCGGACGGAAGCCTCACTCTTACTTCCCTGCAGCTACGGCCGCATGCTGCCCGACATGTGACCGATGTTGAACAGCTAATGTTATACAATGAAGTCAGATTGAAACATGAGTCATCAAGTATGAGTCCAATCAAATACATAATTTTCTACCATTTGGGAGTTTTTCATACTTTCTTCGAATATTACTTACTGGAAATACAATGACGGGGAAAATGCCAAATGCTGGCATACCCGTCTTGCCCTAGGGCATCATAACCATTGAGAAAAGGCACTTGTTTAGCTTGAATCCTCATCACTCTGCAGATCCCCCGGCTCACTAACAACCCCCTGAAGCCCAGGACATCCCCGTTCTATCGGAAGCAACGGCAATAGTGCTCCTGACATCTTTTACGAAAGGCCTGTGACACAGAGCCCCTGACCGAGGACCAAGCAGACCGAAATCACGGGGGCACTGGGCTCCCCTTTCTGGGGACTCCTGTGTAGTTCTCTGAACCTAATTATTGTGCCTTGACCACCTTTCCCTCTATGTTTGCTGAATTCTTCCTCGGGAGACCATTGGGTTTTCCCCCTTAGACATACAGACCTGAAACGTGCGCACCCTACACCAAGCTCCGTTCTGCTTTGCCGTAAGCTCTCCCTCACCCCTCTGCTACTTGCTGTGTTCCTGAAAACGATCCATCCAACTGCTGAGAGGCCTTTACTTTTATTTTTCCTACTGCCTGGGCAGCATCTTCTTCTCACCCACTGCTATTCATGCCTTTGCAATGGTAAAAACATTTCAATATTTTCACAGACAACTGAAAACTTCAACAATTAATTAGAGCAGTAAAAAAAATAAAATTAGCCTTAAGTGTGCTATAAAGAACAGACTGCAACCGTTTTGTAGATGTTTGTCTCTTAAAGCACCTTTACACTTTAGAAATCCTTGAAACATTTTCAAAAATAGTTTTCTCCTTTGCAAGCTTAAATAACAAAAAATTGATTACTCTATTTATAATCAAGAAATATTTCCATGGAGTCAGATGAAAAGTATCACAGTTATCATTACTTTGCTTGTCTTAATTGGAAAATAAATGTGAGGTTGCAGTCATGTGATATTTTACAACCTCTTCTCCTCTTCTGTTCTGAAATGTTCTTGGATACAGTTGAAAGGAAATGACAACATATGGTCCATTAGTTTAAATGAGGTGGGGGAAGAACAGGACGGATTATTAATGATAAGTTATACTTCCCTCTGTATCATATGCTGTTGCCTTGATGAGAATTTGGCAGGACTCAAAATCAAATGAAGTTTAAGGTTAAAGGTTGAACTATCATACAGAGGATGAGGGGGGCAAAAAGGAAAGCAAAGGCCAACGGTCCACCCTGGAGTTTTAGAGGTTGCCCATCTGCACTTCCGCAACGCAATTCGCGAGCTGGCAAGTAACATTTCTTGTACGACTTCACAAATATTGAACAAAATTATTTTTTGGAATTTCTTTCCCTTACTGTAATTCAATGGTTGCTTCACGTTTTACTGATTTAAGGTAAAAATCTGGTATCTTCTTCTGGATATTCGGAGGTGAATAGTCTTTCAGCTGCTGAGGGTACCGCTCTGGGATGCTGGCCATCTAGGTGTTCGGTACCTCTTGGACAACAATGGCTAAAAAGAATGACCAAATAGATGTGCACAGGCTGCCCTGCAGAACAGAATTTTCAATGTCCTTACATCCTCACTTATATAAAAATATATAAAAATAATCTGTGACTTTTGAGAATTCTCAGCCTTAACATTTTCCTCAATTGTTTAATTCCTTATTAAAAGCTCTGAAGTCTATAATTAAGTCATCACACTTATTTTTAATGGTGCTTCCTGACAGTACAACCCAATATCAGTTCTTTTGAAAAACATTCTTGCACAAAAATGGCACCTGCAAAAGAGCTAGGGGCCTTCAAACTAGTGTTGCTATTTTAGCAGTGGGACCCTTGTTTTTCTAATGACAAAATAAATATTATAAAGAACCTGCACAGAGGTGGAAGCAGAAGTGGAAGACCCACCGCTCTACCCCTGGGCACCACCCCTCTGCAGTGCTCTCCTCATCCCTACAGCAGCCCCAAGGCACTCCCCAAAGACCCTATGAGCCCTGGAAGTCATGAAATCTGCTAGTTCGTGGACTATGAGAATGCATCCATCCTTTAGGAAATTAAAAACTGTTCTCAGCAAGTAACTGAAAAAAATAAAACATTATCAGATCTAATAGGATTTTTTTCTCTTACAATTTTTCACTGTAAATAGAAATATAAGTTTTTGGTCAGCACACACACACACACAATATGGAATTGCGGCCCCTGCCCAGAGGTCCGTTTACTGAGCTGTGACAAGTCTCTATCTGTGAACTGTAATAATGTTCGCATGTCCTACAGCTGGGGACAGAGCGTGCATTCTTCAGAAGAGCTGGCAGCACAACTGAGCATTTTAATTATTTAGTCTATGAATTCCTCTGTTCCTAAGCCTTTGTATTTAGGTGAGCTGTGGAAGCCAAACTTATAAAAGTAATCAGAATGCCTTACTGCAAACCCCAAACAATATAAATCAGTCTTAGCTAAGGGTGGCATTTGAAGGATACACTACAAATTTGTCAACTCTTTTCAAGTGTAATGAAAGTGTGACCAATTTAAAGGAACTGAGGCCAAGATGTGACGCTATTTTCTTCTGAGCATGCAGATGCTGTCCCCCCTAATCAGGAACAAGCTCTCTCTGGTGGCAACAATGTAGTGACCAGACCAGGGCCAGTTAATAATGTGAACAGCAGCCCCGTGTCCTGCGCTTAAAACATGGACAGCAGTTTAAATTGTGAAAATAGACTTAGGAGCAAGTTTATGAAAAATAAAATAATGGCTCATGGGTTCTTCTGTAATTTAACAGCCTGTCCCTCATTCTAGGTAGGAGCACTTCCTTTGTCAAGTTGGAAATCCAAAATAGCCGAGGCTAACTTGTAGGCCGATGGCAGTGAACGCTGCAAAGCACTTGGTGACAGGAGCACTTGTAACACGTAGAAAACAGTAAACTGTTGACAGTAATATAGCCTGGAGAATAAACTGTGATTGCAATGCACTTCAGCTATGCATTAACTCTGCTGAATACTTGTGAAAGCCTTAGTTCTTCTGTGTAACAGGTACAGATGTAAAACCCACTGCAAATTGGGACGATCGTTCAGTAACTCAGTGTCCTTCAAAATACTCTCTGATTTTCTTAAGCACTGAACAGAAATGCTGGTTAGACTTGCATTTTCCATATAACCACTATCTTTGTATAAATGTTGATATTTTTAAGGTGCATTTAAGCAGAAATAAGAAAAAATAATTGAAACACAGTTTTTCACAGAGAGTGTGTTAACAGCACATGAAAAGAAAAAGAATTTTTAATTCTCTCTTTCAGTATTCCCTCTCAAAGAAAATGGGACACCAATTAGACTACAACACGAGTATGATTAAGGGTCATTAACATCTGCTAAGGCCAAACAGCCAGGGAACAACCACTGTGCTTGGCTGCAGAGGCATAAAATTCAAGTCCTAACTCAGCCACTTACTGGTGAGGTCTTGACAGGACCACGAAGCCCCGGCAAAATGAGAAAGACAATGTCTGCCCCATCTGTCTCAGAGGACTGTGAAAATCTGAGTAACAGGTAGTGACAGACATCAATGTAATGGCCCCATAAAGTGTTACAGACTTTACAAAATCAGGGTATTATGTGCTCATTATTTAAAGGGAAGATGTGACGTAAAATAATGGATAAAGACAGTGGCCAGTTCCGTCACTACAGACCACTTCCTCCCATGCAACGCCTATAGAGCCCTTAACGATGCGCCGCACACTATCCTCAGTGCTCAATGTTAATTAACTTATTAATGTGATAAGGGTCTACCTTTATCTCTATTTCACAAATGAAGGAACTGAGGCAGAGAAGAGATGAGTGGCTTGCTGAAACCCAGTAAGTGACGGCGCCAGGCCAAACACACGCGTGTTGACCACACAGTCGAGGCCCGGACGCCCCACGTCTTGCTCATCGCCAAGGAGGGGATTTCTGAGAGGAAACCTGCGAAGGGGAAGACGGTGCTGAAGAGAGTTAGGGGCAGAGGAGAAAAGGGAGAGGGCAGACATTCTTACACTATTTATATGTTACATGAACTTGCAAAATTCCTTAGTCTTGAACTTTCTCTGATTTAAAAATAAAAGGAGGGGGCTGCCTTTAGCTCCAAGGAGTTTAGAAGTCATCACTTCATACAACAAAAACCAAAAAAGCTGGACAAACTGAGAGTCGGCGGCTTTTCTTGGAGTCATCAGAGAAATGAGGTTTCAGGGCCAGCTGCCCCCCTGGAATCTGGAGGGACAGGCGTACCTGGAGACAAAGAGCCAAGGCCAGTGCACGCCGAGTGGAAACGGCCGGAGCCGTGGACTCGGAGGGACTCTTAGCTGGAAAGGCTGATGGGTTTCTGGAGTCCAAGCGTCAACGAGCCTGAGAGCGAACACTCCAAGGGATGGCAGGGTGGGGGTGCCCCGCAATTTTGTGGGCTTTGCCTCCGGTGGTCCCACCAGGTAAATATCTAAGGAAGAACCCTTGTGGCTCTAGCGCAGATAAGAGAAGACTAATCAAAGGTCCAGCAGCTTCTTCATAACAAAGGCAGATTCTGCAAGGAAAAAAGGCTTCTCTGGAGCCTTCTCCCAGGCAGAGAAAGGGCAGCCACCCGCTCTCACCCCCTCCAGACGTACTATCTCACCTGAGGGAAAAAGAAAATGAAAACATTCTCAACAGGGCCAAGGCCTCAAAGAAATAGATTAAAAATGCTGAAGTCAGAAAAGGGTGTAGAGGGGCCGGGGGGAAGCTATCTCACTAGAGAAACACTTGTCAAGGTCATGGTTCTGAGACAGGAGCATACTGAAGCACTGAGATACAACAGAAAGATTACAAATACCCTCATTCACCTGAACTTTCCCACCACACTAACAGGAATCCAGCATAAAATAGCAGGTTAGAGACGAAGGAGCGCCGATCACACTGATGAGCAATGCTTACAAAAGCCCAAAGCGGGGAGAGAAAACCAAAGGCCCTGGAGACACCCAGCACCTCGGGCACCTGCAGCTCCCGCAGACGTTAAACACAGTCTAACCCCTACACAGAGAGACATAGAACCCCACACTGAAGGTCTATTTACCTCGGCTCCTATTATCTGATAAAATATATCAGGTTGTCAACAACCACCACCAATCGTAAGAACTGCAAAAAGACAAGTAAGAAGAGGGTATAAGGAGACCAAGAATCACTAGAAATAGACTCAGAGAACGATACAGATATTCAAACTATCATACATAGAATTTACAATAACTATGACTAACATGTTAAGGGCTCTAATGGAAAAAGAATAAAACATGACAGAACAGATGGGTAATGTAAGCTGAGAGATGGACACTCCAAGTAAAAACCTTTAAAATGCTAGAAATCAAAAACACTGTGACAGAAACGAAGAACGTCTCAGGCGGGTTCCTCGGCGGACTTAACGGGGCTGAGGAGGGAGCCCACGGCTGACGCAGGTCAGCAGAAACAGCTTAGAAGGACACAGACGGAGGAAGACACGCCACGGCAGGGCTCATCCCCACCAAGTCGGAGCCAGTGACACCAGCGTCATGGTGGCATGAGTCGTTCCTTTTCCTCTCCCCGTGGACTTAACACCTCGTCAAACATCTACAACTGGAAAAAAGAACCCTCGGTCAGGATAGCAGGACACCCAAACGACCCAGCATCTGCGCACCCAGAAGTGGGTGGGCTGGACAGCAAAGGAGGCGGCGGGGCCATTCGGCCTGGTCAGCTGTGAATACATACGTGTCCACGGTCTTGACTTCTCTGTTCAGAGTGAAAAATGTAAAGCACAGAAAAGGCAGCAAGGTGTTCACATGTATTTCAGAAACACAGATTTGATGACAAATCAGTTTGGCCGCTTGTCCACATCATTTTGAAATTCCAAATATGTAAGATTTTTCCTGAGAATTTAACCATTATATCTTTGGAAAATTTTCCACTTACTTCGTAGGTATTGAAAATTTCATGCAGATAAAATTCTTAAGACAACTTTAAGAAATTAACTCGTGGATGGAAATGAAATGTGTTTTGCAGGACTGAAGATGAAAAAACAAAACCTAAGAATTGATAGGTATTATATTATATTTTAAGTTAGATATTTTCTCTGCCAAAGTCATATTTATCTGGATCATAAAGCAGAACTGGAATTCTGAGACAGCTAAATTTAGATTTTAAAAAACAGTCTAAATTTTAAAGCCCTCTAGTTACCATTAATATCTGTGTGCAAAATTAAGCATTTCTCTGGAATGTATCTAGGTGTTAAAAAGACCAAAAATGAAATTTCAGTTGTATAATCGAACATTATGTGTTCTGGATTTAATCAAAGTTGATATAAAATATGTGTGTGCATTTAAGTTTCATATTCAGGAAGGTTTAAAAATATGTTTGCTTTTGTTTATTTTAACTAATGTTTTTCCCAGCCCTTTATCTTGAATCAAACATGAAAGGATTGCTTAGATAAGAGCGATGTATTTTTTTCAAAAGACGTAAGGGGGACTCTCCACTGGCACAATTGCTCTGAGCCCATTCAACGCTCATCCTGCATCACATCACATTCAGCCCGTCTCTTGAAGGTCTAAAGATGGGTTCACACACTGGAAACCTTCCCTCATTGTCTGTCCCTTCCACACTTGTGACAACCCCAAGGCACAGGGAGAATGTGTCAAAACCAAGACGCTGGGTCAGATCCCTGAAAAACCTCACGGTTTCCATCAGCCGCAAGGCTGTAAGATGCCTCTGCCCATCACACAGAAGTTTCTCTCCCTTCCTTGCTGACCAAGGGCAGTTCAGGTCCCCATTTTGCAGATCCCACGTGACAGAGCTAACACTGTCGACAGTCCCCCAGGGGGCTCTACCAACAGCCATCACTGTGACTCAGACACGAGGACACTGCATTAAGGCACCCGATAATTAATGAGTTAACATTAGATATTTAGAAACAATAGAATCCCTAATACTCTGGCATATTTGAGATCAGTCATTGGTAAGATAATTGTAAAAGGAAGTTATTAGTAAATCTGGATATCATAAAAAGGTGCTATAGTCATAATTTCAACATTTAATTTTAACTTAAAATGTTCTCCATTACAGGCATAAGGTGGGTTATTTAAGAATGTGACTGCACTTCGCAGTTTTCTATCACTTTTCTTGCATCAGTCATACACAAAATGCACCATCTACTATTCCAAGTTTGGGTTTCTTCAAAAGAAACCAGAATTTATAAAACAAACAAACAAACAAACAAACAAAAACACAACAAGGCAATTTCAATGCAAAAGACTTCTAACACTATAATCCCTCTCCATCAAGAGTACTATAAATTCTCAGGTACATGATTTTATTGCAAGTAACCTATATTTAATCTTTCAAACCATGCCACTTCATTTCCATGGAAGTAATTATTTTTCTGTTCACTTTCATCGTTCACTGACTTACGCAATATCCAATAACATTTCATTAATACAACAGATGCAACTGACACAAAGCGTTTTGAGAAGACACTACTGACTCACATCAGCGTACAATTAGGGTGGTAGGAGTAGAAATGCAGAGGTTTCGGTGACTCCGATCAATATGTTTACCGAGAAAATCGAGAGCTTCCATCAGTCCAGCAGCTGGTTCAGGGTAAGCCAGTTAAGCCAATTTCTATTGCATTTATCAAAGTCATCAGTTTATGTAAAGATCTGAAAGAGCTTGTTTGCAATATGATCAGATCTCCTAGAGCAGAACTTGATCCATTTTTCAATCTCTGGATTGGAGTAACTATTATTATTTTTATTTATTTATTTATTTTTAGGTTTGAATTGGAGAGGAAGTGACATGTAGTAGAAAAAAATAGAAAAGAAAATAGAGAATAAATGTTAAATCTTATTTTCATCTCTTACCAGCTGTGGGAATAATAAAGTAAAAATAATGATGTGTCTCACAAAGTTGATGTGAAAATATAAAGATATAATAAAGCTAAAGTAGTTTTTAATCTTCCAAATATTGTCTATATACATTTTAAAAACATTATCCTTCTGCTATTTTGTCTGGTATTTAAGTTTCCTGGTGGAATATAGTAAAGGCTGGCTTAAATATATTAATTATATCAACACAGCTAACAACTGGAAGTACGTATTCTCTATACATGAAAACTATTCCATACAAGGACAAAAGTTTGAAAACACCTTTAAAACATGCTTAGTACAAACATTGTGAGAAATGTTTTTAATGAATATTGTTACTAAAATCAAATACAAGAAATAAGCAAAACTCACTATGCCATTTAGGGTCTGATATTGGTTATTTGGAATTTACAGTTGGATTAACCATTCTGTGTTTTGGCCATAACACACCATTTCTTTGCCAACACTGGATTTATGCTCAGTCCTCATAAGAGGGAACACTCACTTCCATTGCATTATATATGTTGGTAAACTCTAAGGCACAAAACTCATGTACGTGGTGCTTCCATTGTAATTCTTTTATCACATATCCGTACATCAGATTTCAAAAACCAAGAACTCATGTTGAAATTGACTAATAACCAAAACACTCACTGTCAAATTAACTGTTCCCATCTGAGGTGATAAATGGAGAATTCATAACTGTAAACCATGGCATATGAAAAATAGGTCATTGACATCTGTTCTTAACATCTGGCTTTTTAATCGATGCACCAAAGCAAATGAGATATGAAATTCCATTTTGACCCTCAAAAATTAACTTTTGTGTCTGCCTATGTCTGAATTATATGTCCACATAGCCCTACCAAATGAAAGGGCTTAGTGTTACATTAACAAAGGCCAAGCATTCAGGCCATGCACATCTTACACGTACCCTTTATTCAGCAATAACTCACCAACACTACCATCATGAGGCAGTCTTAATATATGCCCTCTTCCCCAGGGGAAACAAGACAAAGGCCACACTCTGTCTACACCCTGTCCCTGGATCTTCAGGAGAAACACTGCCTCATTGATTTAAAAAATATATATAAGAAGAAAAAAATACACATACATGCATATGTTGATCCTCAAAGAGTTCTTTATAGGAAGATATCTTTAAACCAATTATGTCTTTGTTTCCAAAACCACTAAGAAGTGACATTTTTTTAAGTTTTTTCAAATTCATTTAAAATAAAATAGAAATAGAATACCCATGTATATTGGTTGGCTTTACAAACATTTACTATAAATGCAACAACAAAAATGACATATGGACATATGAAAATAAAAGCACATAAAAAAAGTGCGGGGGGGAGGAGGACAAGATGGTGACTGGAGAGGAGGTCCCTAAAGCCTCTCCCAGAAAATACAATTGAACGGCCACCCAGGAGCCAAGAAAGAGGACCCTAGGTGACAAAAAATGGCAGCTGAGACATCCACGCATTGCAAGTAAACACCTAAGGTTTGGAGAGAAAGGGGCGAGTGGGAGAGAAGGGAGGGAGCAAAGACAGATCGCAACAGGACCTGATCGTGGCTGACTACAATGCATGGGAGGGGAGAAGCCAAGAGGCCACAAGAGAAAAAGGCCTAGCAAAGTGGCAGAACAGTGGGAGTCCGTTGGGGAGCTAGGCCGGGGAGCTGGAATTTGGAGCGGCGAGTTGGGGACAGACCTTGGGAGCCAGCCTCTGGAACTCTTGAGTGGTAGCAGGGCTGAGCAAGGACTCTGAACTGCAGAGATGACATCTTGGCTCTAGGCTCCCTTGGGACCCACAGCGCAGGCGCACACTGGCTCCTGCACAGGGCTGTGGTTCCTGGTCCTGGCCCACTGCCAGGGCAAGCCGGCTGCCACACAGCAGCACACAGTTCATACGCAGACGGGGCAGTAGCTCCCATTCAGGCCCACTGCGGAGGTGGACCAGGTGCCGGCGCAGCACGCGCAGCTCCTGCACGAGGTTGTGGCTCCCGTTCCTGCCCGCTGCGGAGGCGGGACAGTTGCTGGCACAGCGTGCGCGGCTCCTGCGCAGGGCTGCAGCTCCCATTCCAGGCCCGCTGTGGAGGGGGGCTGGCTGTCTTCCTACCGCGGGGTCAGACCCACAGCTTTGGACTTGTGTGCACACCTGCTTGCGTGCCCCTGGGTCCTAAAAGCAGTGAGAGCCCGCAGACTCTGCCCCAACATTTGGCCACAGGAAGAAAGGCCCGGGAAGAAAGACGGATTTGATAGCATTCGCCCCAGCCAGCAGGAGCAGCCTTGGCCCGCATCACCCAGCTTCCCCAGCATAGGGCAGAAGGTGGAGCTGCCCCGGTGTGCCTTTTGTTGGCCTCTCCCCTTTCCTACAACCTTCCCAACCAACTAACTACAGGAAGCGGAGGGACCATGATAGATGTGCACTGCCTCCAAATGTAGCAGGAGACCAGAAATAAGAAATAAACAACCCCCCTCTCTCCCAAAACTTGCCCCCCCCCCCAGTACGACCTCATGTCTGCCCTACAGCAAGACACCACAAAAGTACCAATCTGGGCTCCTGGGCACTACTGAACATAACGCCCTCGTGTCAAAGAGGAAGAACTCACCAGACAGGATGAATTCCTTAAAAACTAAAACTCCTCAGAAAACACAGGACATTTATCAAGACAGCTTCTTAGACCTAGAAGTTTCAGAATTAAGTGACAGAGAATTTAAAGTAGTCATTCTAAAGGCTGTGAGAGAAATGAAAACATACTGGCAGAGCACCATGGCTGACATAAACAACATAAAAAAGGACATGAATGACATTAAAAAGGAACTTCATGAACAAAAGGAAAAATTTAACAAAGAAATTCAAATCATAAGGAAGATTGAGATGGAAATGCAAGAGATAAATAATACAATAAAAGAAGTGAGAAACGAAATAACTGCCATAGGAAACAGGGCCAACCAGATGGACGAAAGAATTAGTGATATAGAAGATCAGAACATGGAAACAGCTCAGAAAGAGGAAGAGAGGGAATATAGAACCAAAAGGATTGAAAGAACTCTACAAGAACTATCTGACTCCATGAGACAAAACAACATCAGGATAATAGGAATAGAAGAAGGGGTAGAGCATTCTACAGAGAACACACTCAAACAAATAGTAGATGAGAACTTTCCAAACCTATGGAAAGATCTGGAACCCCAAGTTCAAGAAGAAAACAGGTTCCTTAGATATCTGAACCCTAACAGATCTTCTCCAAGACACATGGTACTAAAGATGTCCAAAACAAAAGACAAAGAGACAATTCTCAAGGCAGCCAGGGAAAAAAGAACTATAAACTTTAGAGGAAAACCCATCAGACTGGCATCAGATTTCTCAGCAGAAACTCTGCAAGCCAGGAGGAAGTGGAATCCAATATTCAAAAATTTAAAAGAGAGGAACTTCCAGCCAAGAATAAATTATCCAGCAAAATTATCTTTCAGATATGAAGGTGGAATAAAGACCTTCTCAGACACACAGAAGCTGAGGGAATTGCCAGCACAAGGCCAGCACTCCAAGAAATACTGAAGGAGGCTCTTCGACCTAAAACAAAACATCAGGGAAAATGGAATAAAGTTGGGGCAACAAGAAAGAAACAAAAATAAAACAAAAATAAAGAAAGAAATAAGTAATGGCCACGGGAAATCCTCACATATCGATCATCACTCTAAATGTTAATGGACTGAACTCACCAATAAAAACACACAGAGTAGCAGACTGGATTAAAAAACAGAACCCATCCGTATGTTGTCTCCAAGAAGCACACCTCAGCTGTAAGGACAAACACAGACTCAGAGTGAAAGGATGGGATACAATACTCCAAGCAAATGGTAACCAGAGAAAAGCAGGAGTTGCCATACTGATATCTAATTAAATAAACTTCAGGTTGAAAAAGATAGTAAAAGACAAGGATGGACATTACATAATGATAAAAGGCACAATACAACAACAACAAGAAGACTTGACACTAATTAATATATATGCACCCAACCAGGATGCACCCAAATATACAAAGAAACTACTAACAGATTTGAAAGAAGAAACTGATGAACACACAATCATTGTGGGAGACTTAAACACCCTGCTAACAGCCATGGACAGGTCATCCAAACAGAAAATAAATAAGGAACCAACAGCTCTAAACGACACATTACAGCAATTGGACATAATTGACATTTACAGGACACTTCATCCAGCAAAAAGAGACTATTCCTTCTTTTTTAGTGCACATGGAACATTCTCAAGGATAGACCATATGCTGGGACACAAAAGTAGCCTCAGCAAATTCAAGAAGATCGAAATCATACCAAATGTATTCTCAGACCACAAGGCTTTGAAATTGGAGATCAACTCTAAAAGGAAAGCAGAAAGAAACACATATACATGGAGATTAAACAACAGCTTATTAAAAAAAGACTAGATAAAAGGACAAATAAAAGATGAGATTAAAAAATATATAGAAACTAATGACAATGAAAATACAACATATTAGAATTATTTGAACACAGTGAAAGTGGTAGTAAGAGGGAAATTTATATCATTACAGGCCTATCTTAAGAAACAACAAAAATCGCAAGCAAACATCTTAACATCCCATCTTAAAGAACTAGAAAAAGAAGAGCAGACAAAACCCAAAGTCAGCAGAAGGAAAGAAATAATAAAAATTAAAGCAGAGCTAAACCAATTAGAGAACAGAAGGACAATAGAAAAAATCAATATTACGAAGAGCTGATTCTTTGAGAAAGTCAACAAAATTGACAAACCCCTGGCGAGACTAATCAAAGGAAGAAAGGAAAGGACACAAATATCCAAAATTAGAAACAAAAGGGGAGAAATTACTACTGATACCACAGAAATACAAAGGATTATAAGAAAATATTATGAAGAACTTTATGCCACGAAATTTAACAACCTAGAAGAAATGGACAAGTTTCTAGAAACTTATAGCCTATCTAGATTGAACCAAGAAGAAGTGGATAATGTAAATAGACCAATTGATAGTGAAGAGATTAAAACGACTATCCATAATCTCCCTAAAGGCAAAAGCCCTGGACCAGATGGTTTCACCAATGAGTTTTACCAAGCATTCAAAGAAGAATTAACACCTATCTTCCTCAGACTCTTCCAAAAAATTGAAGAGGAAGCAATACTTCCTAACTCGTTCTATGAGGCCAACATTACTCTAATACCAAAGCCTGGGAAAGACAACACAAAAAAAGAAAACTATAGACCAATATCTCTGATAAACACAAATGCAAAAATTCTAAATAAAATATTAGCAAACAGAATACAACAATGCATCAAAAAGATCATACATCAAGATCAAGTGGGATTCATCCCAGGAGCACAAGGATGGTTCAACATACAAAAATCAATCAACGTGATATACCACATAAACAAAATCAAAGATAAAGACCATATGGTCATTTCAATTGATGCAGAAAAAGCTTTCGACAAGGTACAACATCCATTTATGATCAAAACACTAAATAAAATAGGTACAGAAGGAAAGTATCTCAACATAATAAAGGCCATATATGAGAGACCCTCGGCTAACATCATACTGAATGGGGAAAAGCTGAAGCCTATTCCCTTAAAATCAAGAACAAGACAGGGATGCCCCCTGTCACCACTACTATTTAATACAGTATTGGAAGTTCTGGCCACAGCAATCAGGCAAGAGAAAGGAATCAAAGGTATCCAAATTGGGAAAGAAGAGGTCAAATTGTCACTATTTGCAGATGACATGATCCTTTATATAAAAAATTCCAAAGATTCCACCAGGAAACTATTAGAAACAATAAACGAATATAGTAAAGTCGCAGGATACAAAATCAATGTAAAAAAATCAATAGCATTCCTATATACAAACAACAAATCCTCAGAAAAAGAAATGAGGGAATCGATTCCTTTTGCTAGCACAACAAAAAGAATGAAATACCTGGAAATTAACTTAACAAAGAAAGTGACAGACTTATACAGGGAAAACTATAAGACACTTTTGAAAGAAATTGAAACAGACTTTAAGAGGTGGAAAAGTATTTCCTGTTCTTGGATAGGAAGACTTAACATTGTTAAAATGGCCATTCTGCCCAAAGCAATCTACAGATTTAATGCAATACCCATCAAAATCCCACAAACATACTTTCGTGAAATAGGTAAAAGAATTATTAGATTTATATGGAACCATAAAAGACCTCGAATTGCCAAAGCAATACTACATAAAAAGAATAAGTCTGGTGGCATTACATTCCCTGACTTCAATTTATATTACAAAGCATCAATAGTCAAAACAGCTTGGTACTGGCAAAAGAACAGAAATATAGACCAATGGAATAGAATGAAAACCCAGAAATAAACCCGCAAATTTATGGACAAATAATTTTTGATAAAGGAGCAAAAAACATACAATGGGGAAAAGACAGCCTCTTTAGTATGTGGTGCTGGGAAAACTGAAAAACATATGCAAAAGAATGAACCTGAGCTGTGAACTCTCTCCATATACAAAAATTAACTCGAAATGGATTAAAGACCTGCAACAATAAACTGTATAGAAGTAAACATTGGTACTAAACTTATAGACCTAGGACTCAAGGAAGACTTCATGAACCTGACCTCAAAGGCAAGGGAAGTAAAAAATAGATGAATGGGATTACATCAAACTAAAAAGCTTCTGCACAGCAAAAGAAACCATCAACAAGGCAAAGAGACAGCCACTGAATGGGAGAAAATATTTGCAAATAACGCATCAGATAAGGGTCTAATATCTAAAATATATAAAGAACTAATAAGACTTAACAATGAAAAAACAAACAACCCAATTAAAAAGTGGGCAGAAGAACTAAACAGACACTTCTCCCACGAAGAAATACAAATGGTCAGCAGACGTATGAAAAAATGCTCATCCTCATTAGCTAACAGGGAAATGCAAATCAAAACCACAAGGAGATACCACCTCACACCTGTGAGAATGGCTGTTATCAACAAGACAAGGAATAACAAGTGCTGGAGAGGAGGTGGAGAAAAAGGAACTCTGGTACACTGCTGGTGGGAGTGCAAAGTGGTACAACCACTGTGGAAGGCAGTGTGGAGGGTCCTCAGAAAATTGGAAATGGAGCTACCATTTGACCCAGCAATCCCCCTTCTGGGGATCTACCCAAAAGACTTGAAAACCTTTGTCCGCAAAGACTTATGTACCCCAATGTTCATTGCAGCACTGTTCACAGTGGCCAAGACATGGAAACAACCAAAGTGCCCTGCGACAGATGACTGGATAAAGAAGCCGTGGTGCATATACACAATGGAATATTACTCAGCTATAAGAAAAGATGAAATGTTGCCATTTGCAACAAAATGGATGGACCTGGAGATCATCATGCTTAGTGAAATAAGCCAGACAGAAAAAACAAGGAACTGTATGACTTCACTCATGTGCGGAATATAAAACTGAAATCAACAAAGAGAAAAGAAATGAACAAACAAACAAATAACCCATGGACACAATCAATAGTTTAATGTTTATTTGGGGACGAGTCGGTTGGGGAGGGGAGAAAAGGGAGGGGGTGGGAGAGGAGGGAGGGGAAGCTTAATATAAGGTGATGGAAAGAGAAGTCACATTAGGTGGTGAACTTATTATACAACAAGTTGACAATGCACTGTGGAATTGTATGCCTGAAACCTATGTAATCCTTGCTAACAGATGTCACCCCAATAAGTCTAACAATAAAAATGAATAAAAAAAAAAAAGAAAAGAAAGTGCAGAAAGTAATTATACTGGTGACAAATGCACCTGTGCTGGGGAAACAATGAGCATGGAGATCCTCTTTAAAGAACCCAAAACAACACTTAGATGATTTGGTTAACTAATAAAGTGGTGACTAATTCATCCAAGAATAATTTATTCTTGTAAACATTTGTATAGAATTTCTATTAATCAAATTGTCCCAAGTTTGCATAATGATGTCGGTGTCCTTAGGAACTAGATGACAGCATTCAAACCATAACTCTGGTGTAACTCGCAGGTGTAGAAGCACGGCTAAACCGTCAACGAGGACAACAGCCTAGCCTCCTCACTGGTCCTACTTTAGTGAGACCCATCTACGTTAGTCGAAGTGCTTCATGTGTTAAGAACTCGCAGTGCACACAACCTGTCAGACCCCGTGCAAGTACCTAAGAAAACAGCAAGCAGATTTTCCCAGGCACGGGTCTGCAGTGTGATAACTAATAGTCACAGGAAGTACCCTCTCCTAAATGGAGAAGGAACTGACTCCCAAACCCCGAGTAGGAGGGCAGGGAAGTGTCCTAAAGAAACTGATTTCCAAGTTGAAAATGGAATGTAAGTAAAAATTAAGCAAGGAACGGAACGACGTGTGTCCTGGGTGAAGGAAACAAGTCACGGGGCGCCGAAACAGAACAGCCAGGAAAAGTGAAGGAAGAAAGAAGTGTAGCATGTAAAAGGGGAGGAAATGATAGGAAGTAAGCTAGAAGAGGAGGCAGGATGTAGAAGAAATGTAAGACCTCATAGAGCACATTAAGAATTTTGGACTTCATGCGAAGAGCAAGTCAATGATTTTAGCAGGAAACTGACTAGACGAGATAGGGGGCTGAGAAGGATCACTACGGCTAACGTACAGCAGGGGGACAGGGGAGGGGACGACGGGCAGGAACGCTGATCTTGGAGAACCACAACAGTTTAGTAACACTTCTAGAACTGAATATGTGTAGTACCAGTCACTCTCTGGAATTAAATTAATCTGGCCACCTGGGTGTTACCTTCATCTGTTTCGTGTACCTCACCGGAGTTTTTAGAGGAAAGAAGATGGGTTAGCTGACCAGAGAAGTACTGTGTAAAGCTCACACAGCTGTAGCTCTCATGTTTCCTTCTTAGGAGGGGCTTTTGCATCAGGTCACCATTGCTTATTGACTAGATGTCACAAAATTCAGTGATTTAAGCAACAATAATTCACTATTACAATTCAGAAATGACAAACGGGGAAGAAAGTGATGTCAGTTGGGGCCTGACGTTCACATCTAGTAAGGGAGGTCATCTCACAACCCCCTACGGGGATCGTGGGGCTATTGCAGGCACGTCTCCTCATGGCAATGACGGATGTGCAGGACAGAAAACCCGATCACAAAAGCATGTTTCAAGACTCTCCTTATATCACATGTGGTAACATGCCATTGGCCAAAGCAAGTAACACGGCTGAACTCAGGCAAGCATCAGCAAAGGGCGTCAGCCCAGAGTGGAAAGATTCTACTAAGTTACATAGTAAAGGCCATGGTCACAGGAACCATGAAGAAAGAGGGGAAGAATTGGGGTTAATAATGCCATTTAGTAAAATAGATACAAAGAAATATTAATTTATTTTCCTATCAATAACTTTTCTTTTAGTAATACCACCTCCTTCACTGGGTCATTGTGAGAAAATATCCAAAACATTTAGCACAGAGCCTGGCATATGATCAACAATTGGGGAATGTTACTCAACTTTATGATTTGGGTCCATAATATTCCCTCTCTTCATAGAGTAGGATGTTACACGTAGAATTAGGAAGAAACTTAGAG
This sequence comes from Lyroderma lyra, assembly GCA_004026885.1. NCBI lineage: Eukaryota > Metazoa > Chordata > Mammalia > Chiroptera > Megadermatidae > Lyroderma > Lyroderma lyra. The sequence goes on along the minus strand of PVJL010012026.1, from coordinate 4,643 downwards.
GTAACGGAAGAAACTTAGAGGTAACGGTATCACAGCCAATACAAAATACATCATTTCTCCTAATGACTTCTACTCCTTGCTTTATAGAGCAACAGAGAATGTAGAACAAAGTACACAGAAAATTACCTTTTAATTACTTTATAATTACATTTAATTAGCTTATTGATTACCCCCATATACCCTATTACTTTGTATAAGAATAAGAAAGCAGGGTATTATGAACATATGCTTTTTATTTGAAAGCTATATATAATAATTTAAAATTTTTTATTGATCTTATTTATTTATTGGCAGATGAGGAAAATAAGGAAAGAAAAGTGTGTTAACAATTACAAGACAGAGGAACGACTGTAAACAAGAGAGAGGATGTAGAACAATCCCCTTGTACCTTCGTTAGCTTTCACTGAATATGCAATGTTAAGTATTTTAAGGTAATTTCGTTCACACTACCTGTCCAGATATGGTAATAATAGAAAGAATATCAGATTATATTATGCTACAATTTTGAAAAACTATTTTTGAAGTTAAATTCTCTAATATTAGTAACGGATTTCCAAACCCACAAACAGAATTTAACAGGCATCTTCCCCAAATTTAACTTCTGCCCAGAATTTTGTGCCCTCAATATATTTCTACAAGCTTGATTTTGAATGAAAACCAAGCAGTAAGTCTCTACGTTGTGCACATTTTTGGCAGTAAACTAGCACCACAATAGAAAGCTTAAATTTTATATTAACTGTTCATTTTAATAGATAGTACATTTGTGACCACAAGCAGCACCACACCCACATACGCCCCCGCGCCCCCCGCACAGATACACTGTGGCACCTCGGTACTCCTTGTTAACTGGTTCCGTGAGGTGCGACCAGTACCAGAAACGATGAGCACCCAGCACATTTTCCCACAAGGAGTCATGTCAGTAACTGCAAGGCGCTCCCAGACTAAAAATGACCACAGAAGCTAAGTAAGACTGCAGGGGACGGGCACGGGGCGAGAGCTACCACGTGACTAACGTGGGACCCTTTGTTTGTCCTGGAAAGGGTCACAGTGAGTCACCGGGCGACCCACACTGACAAGTTCTAGCTTGTGCGTCAAGGACCAAAGGAACGACGAGTGCTCGCACGTAATTTTCGCTTCCAAGTGCGCCGAGAACCAAGTTTGCTCCGTTTCAAAGCAGCGGAGTCCCAGCTGTGACCGCCTACACCGAGGAGGAATTTCAGAGAACGGAATCGTGAGCGCCTGCACCGCCCGCGCACGCGCACGCCCGAGCACACGCGCCGCCGCCTCTGCGCGCCTGCGCCTGCCAGCGCGAGGTGAGAGGGTTACGGAGGCAACCCGCAGACTGACATGAAACGAGTGGGGTTTGTTACCCGAATAAAGTAATTCGGACACGATTTTTCGTAATTCATTTGTACTATTGCTTGTGTGTCCTTCATTTTGCTATTTTCTTCCCATTCCCTCAGTCCGGAGCTCAGCTCAACGAGGCTAACTACTCGTATTCACCAAACACACAGGAAACGGATGTCTCTAAAAGCCCGAAACATTTCACAACGTCCAGCCTAATTCACGTCCATTTTCTTTACCTGGTTCGTATGTTATTCCTTTTAATACTTAACACTAACACTCTAACACTTAAAGCTAATAGTTACCAGCATTTTCATCTCTATCTGCCACACATTTTTATGTGAACTAATTCCATAAATAGATACAGAAATAAGGAGTCTCTCTAGATGGAGGGAGTGAAGCCATTACTGCTAAATGATTGGCTGGAAGGAATCACACAAGGTGATACGCTAAAATATCCCTTCATTCGCTGATGCACAAAAGTGTGAGCCTGGTACAGAACACAGAGGTGCAGTACTGAGTAACGCAGACACCACGGAAACGACCCACGTGAGACCCGATTATCTGGAGGGAGCACATTATTTCACCTTCACCCTCATGTTCTCTGGCTTGGACCCTGCACGGCAGGCCACTTGGGCAGCGAGAAGCACTGGACGGTTTGTAGAAGTGTTTGGAACTGTTGGTCGAGCTTCTATGCCGAGTCTCAGCCCTCTGTCCATGTTGTAGAGGGACACGGGTGTCTCAGTGTCTCAGCCTGGTGCTTCCTGCTTCCGGCATCAGACGTTCCAGGAGTTTCCCTGGCATCATCCGGTAAGCACTTTCATACACTGCTTGGGAGCATGGAAATCAAATCAACATTTTGGAAAGCAACCTGGCAATTTTTATTAACAATCTTAAGCATTGTCTTGCACTTTGACCCAAGTCAATTCACTTGTAGGACTCTATCAGGGGACACACACACACAGGTATATACATATATATCTGTATATATATTCTAATAATAATGCTTGTCAAAACCATATTCATACTAAGAAAAAAGTGAAATATGAACCCAAATCACTCAAAATAAAGAAAAGGTTAAAACAAATAATATTCATGTACTGGCACAGCATGGAGCCACTGAAAATAAAAATTCATAAAACTCAGAGCAAGTGTACATTATAATGGTAAAATGAAGATTAATCTCAACTACTTAAAACATATATAGGCAAAACACACTGGAAGAAAATTACCTCAAAATAGTATAAAAGGTATGCCGAGTTCATGGCGGTTATTCCATGTTTTATTTCTCTCTTTATGATTGCCTGTTCTTATAAAAATATACAGACAATGCCCACATGTGCAGACAGCAGTCACGTTCTGTTAGTTTTCCTCCCCATCCCTGCCATGACAGGCGTGCCTCGTGTGCACTGGCCTGTCCACTCTTCAGAGGCTCCAAGACAGTGGCTAGCTGATTTCCACTGGGTTGTGTGCCGCTAAGGCTCACCCATTAGGTGCATGTGGAAGTGAATTATCATCAGCACATCTGCCCTATCTTGCCCTGAGAAAGATGACAGTGACCCCTGAACCGAACCATTCCTGCGGTCAGCACTGACAGATCAGTGCAAAGTTGTTCTTTGTCTTCCAGTCCCACAACAGCTGCATACATTATCTCGCTCTCTACTCTCTTTCCGTATTTCCAAGGAGATACAATTACAGAAGTAACTTTGCTCACATAATTATATGTTAACATTATAAACGGGTAGAAAATAGGTGCTAAAAAATGAGGTGAATGCCTCCTCAAGCAGGGCCTTGGCCCATCTGTCAGATGTTCAGTTTCCTGAACCCACAGGGCTGCTCTGCCTTCCACCCCTGGACACTGTCCTGACTTTTCTGGGTTGACTCCAGCAGTAGAACGTCTTCTGCCTACAGCACCCAGCCAGCCAGCCTCCTCCCAAGGCTGGGGGCTCCTGGTGGCTTCAACTTCCATCTTCCAAAAGGACATCTACATTTGCAGTGTCTTTACCTCAGGCACGCCAGATATAAACACACACATACACACACACACACACACACACACACACACACACTTTGTTCTTAAAAAACCCGAATGTCTTTCTTTAATGAACATTTTAAAACTTCATTATAGAATTTAGGAAGCTCATTAATTTTTTCCCCATGCAAATTTTTACCAATAGAATGAATTAAAAATGCACTTAAAATCAGATAAAGGCACAAGCAGCCAGTACCGACATGTGTTGTATCTTAGCTTCTCTTTGTTCTGTGGCTGTCGTGTGCACCGTACTCCTGCCATCTTGCACATGTTTGCTCTTCTTCAAAATGAGAATGGGATGAAAGGGTGTGGATGAGTCAGTGTAAATCCATTACAATTACTGGAAAAACAACTAAAGACACATGGCCAACTGATGCTGGGTCAACAAAATCTTCTCCATATGTGCAGGGCATCCCACTTTTAAGTTGATTTTTTTTCTTTAGTACAACACAAGTCATATTCAGTTTAGGGCTCACATTTGTTAAAGCTACTTAGGGAAATTTTGGTGGAACACATTTAAACACAAATATCCAATGGCTAGAGACTGCAAAGGCAAAGTTTCATAATTCCATTAAAGGTGTGGAAGGGCAACATTACTATTCAGAAAGTTGTGTGAGTGCCATTTTACACGCGAAGTAAATTTAAAATGCCATGTTTGACTTCAGCAGTCAGAGAAGGTTTCATCCATGTGAAAATTGTAAAATACATTAAAAATAGTCATTATAAATTTCAAATTCTGGTAAACCCATGTAACTAAAAATACCATTAAAGGGCATCATCATAGAAATGAATGACTGATGGTCTTCTTTTGATTGCATAAAACTTTATAGTAGTTTGAAGCATGTTTGATCTCATACACCAGTAAACTTAACAAGACCTTGAAACTTCAAAGATTACAGGATAAAAAAAGAAGTGAACTAAAAGGAAAAATAAAATAAAGTATTTCAAGGCTGCAAACACTCTGGGTTTTTGTTCTTGGGAAGGGTAAACTACATAATATAGCTAATGTTGTGTTCCAAAATAAGATAACACTGCTTCTGCTTGAGCAGAGGCCTGAAGTCACAAAATAACAATGACTATCCTGAATGCCCTAACTACCAAGAATAGAAATAGCAGAAGCCACAAATAATTAAGTCTCTGCCTCGTTTCCTTCTAAATCATATAATGGGGACTATGCTCTCATTTTCATATTTATCATCAAGTTGAGGGCTAAAAACTCCTGAAACCAATCTTGGTATTTCAGAAAGCAATTTAAAATATCCAAGCC
>PVJL010012025.1:0-39482 GCA_004026885.1 Lyroderma lyra | reverse complement strand
GAGCACCTGGCGGCTGGGAGCACCTGGCGGCTGGGAGCACTCCGGGCGGCTGGGAGCACTCCGGGCGGCTGGGAGCGCTCCGGGCGGCTGGGAGCACTCTGGGCAGCTGGGAAGGCTGGCAGGTCCACACAGACTTATTGGATGACGTGTCTTCGGCCTCTGAGTATAACTACAGTATTTCTTATTCTCTGAAGTCTCTAATCTCAACAAAAGAACCCTCGTTCATTCTCAGTCATCTAACCTCCCACGTCCTCTCTTTTTGGAGGAATTAGTCTGATGGAAGGGGAGAGGTGCCCCCCAGCCCAGCGCCATGGTGACAAGTGCTCATCCAAAGACACGTGATGCAAAATCAGCGTCTTTGCTGGTGCATTCATTTATTTTACTTTTATTGAGAAGTTACTGTAGGCTGGACCCCTGGGGTAGGGACCACCAAGGTGTGTGACTGGAGATGGAAGACACAGCAGGCACCAGAGGTGGACAGGATGGGGGTTCCCCACGCCACGTCTCCAGCCTGGTCAGTGAGGCCCCAGGGAGAATGCAGGGATGGACGCACAGCGGAGACCCCAGGAAGGCTGAGGGTGAGGTTCAGGCAGGAAAACTCTGCCCTGGCCGCGTCCAACCCAGACCCCCACCAGTGCCCGGGGGCGGGGGTAGAGAATTCACGGCCAAGCCGCACTAACGCTGCCCGCCGTGCTGACAACCGCCCGGAGGCATCTTTGCGGAGAGCTCTTCCGGATTGGCAGGAGACTTTTTATTATTATTCCTTATTTGTGTTCCGTCTCCATGTGGCCTCTTCTTTATATCCTTAGTTATGGGGGTCCTGTCCAGCGAATCTTCAGATGTTTCTTGAAGTTGATTGTTCCATAATTTATGTGTAACTTTGGTGTGATTCTGGGGGGCAGGAGGCATGGCGTTTGCCTAATCCATCACCTGGAACCCACCCTCTCAGGGAAGGAGACTTATTTCTAACACTGTGTCCCCACCACCAGGCACCGTCAGTGCTGCGGACACAGTGAGCGACACAGGGCCCGTCCGGACCTCCCAGAGCTCACCCGTGGCAGCAGGGACGATGAGAACCAATTACACAGTGACTGGTGAGCTATGGTCAAGGACAGCTTCTCTGCGCGGTGACCAGGTAAAAGAAGGAAGCAAGCCAAGAGAGACAGGTGGGCAGAACCCGGGCTCTGCCGAAGGGACAAGCGACACCAGACCCTGAGCCACGAAGCTGAGTGGTTTTTAAGGTGAATACCCAGCACGGCTGGGGCTGAGCAAACAAAGGGAAGGAGGGTGGAGGGGTAGTGTCAGGAAAATAGAATTAAAAACAAAACCTCCTCTTGACCCAGAAAACCTCTCCACAAACCACCACAGTGTTATTGTCGAATAAGCACTGAAGCGGACTTCGGTGTGTGTCATAGGTAATCCACCGAGAGATTACAAAGGCGGAGAGAAACACCACCCTTTTCTATAGCCACCCAGGTACAAGTCACCACAAAGAAGTTTGCAGGCTTAGCAATGCCTGTTCCCCAAGGGAGAGGACATGACAAAACTGGTGTGGCCATCGGGGTTAGCTAACTGGCTTATCCAAAGGGAGATGGGGTGGGGTTGGGAGCTATCATCTTTGATACATTTCAAAGGTCCCTGAGGAAGATATTCCAGGATCTGGCAAGATGATTCTTGATCTGTAAACACTTTCACAGTTTGTGCCCGATGGCCAGGCGGGTCTGCCGTTAATACACCCAACACTTGCGGTGATAAGCGTGTGTGTTTGTGCTTCGCTGGAACCCCTAGATTGCTGTCCGACTGTCGTGAGGTCAGGACAGAACACACCCATCGTTCTCCCACTCTTCTGCTCTTTTCTCTTGTTGCACCTGTCTCAGACACTTCAAACTTCTCTGTGAAAAGTGAAAAAGTAAAGCAGAACCTTGGGAAACAAATTCCGAGGAGCTATTTTTTCTATGTCAAAAAACGCGTCACTAGCACAGGGCAGGCAGAGCACAGAAATGCTAATGGAGACAGTGGCAGGACAAAGTCACACGGAGGTGGAAGTACGTGTGCCATTGGCGGCCGCAGGGCAAGGCTCGGAATGCGCCCAGCTCCTGCCACGGCAAGCAAAGCGGGCGCTCCCCAAATCAGACCCCAAAAAGCTTCTGTTCAGGTTTGCCACCTGGGTCCTTTGTGCCACGTCGTCCTTTGTGGGCCCGAAGAATACGCCATTTAAGCAAACGGGCCTCTGGAGAGAAGCGAACTGATTACCTACAGTCTCCTTTCTGCTCGAGGCGTAACTCCCACAGAGAAGCAGACGCTGTGGCCCTGGGCGAGCTGCCCGCCCCCGCCCCGCCCCCCCACCCCCACCCCGCCCCACCCCGCCCCCCCGCCAGGGGCCCGCTCTTACCTGGGAGGGCAACCCGCTCACCTGAGGTCACGCACCACGTGGGCGTGCCATTGAGCCACGTTGTTTGTTTGCTTGTTTGTCGTGGAGCGCGGGCCCTCCACCTGAACAGCCCGCTGCTCGGAAACAAGAAGTTAATTGGACCTTTTCTCTGTGTGTAAAGGAAGATTTGGATTTCTGTTTTTAAGTTTTAGCGTGGCCTTGGCCTTGGTGTTCAGAAGTGCACATTCAGCTGCAAGAGCCCCGCCCGGGTGCTCAAGCAGGGCAGACCTTTGTTATGTAATTGTACAACTGTCCCCGATAAAGGCAGCAATTTGCCAAATCATACAATAAGAAGGAGCTCCAGGTGTCGCGGGGATGGGAGACCTTTCATCCTGGGGCAGTCCTTGCTGCCTTCTTGGACTGAGAAAGCTGTTTTTCTGCAGCTCATGGCTCCATCTGGCATGATGGGGTCTGCAGCGAGCAGGCTCCTCCTGCCAGCAAAGCAGAGCGCATGCCAGCCACCGCCCATCTCTGTCATTACACCCTGCCACCATGTAGCTGTCTAGCCGTGAGCAGATCACTCATTAATGGTTACAGAGTTGACAAGGGCACAGACTCTGTGCTAAGCCCTTACACGTCCTGTTTTATTCCTGGGAACGACCCATTGAAGTTGAGAGTTGGAATCTCCATTTTACAGGTAAAGAAAGTGAGACACACAGTAAGTTAACCAAGACCGCTCAGCCAGGATTTGAACCCAGGGAGTCCGGGTACCTGCTCCGTCTGTGACCTCAGGGCTAAGTGGCATCTGCGTGTCATCACCACCTGCAGCATGCGCGGGTTGACCAGCTGCCCTTTAAGGTCCCAGCTAGCCCTGCAGTCTGGGATGCTCCGTGGCTCACGACTTTTAAGGGGGGAAGAGGAATGCTCCCCGGGAGCCCCGGCCGACCCTCAGAACTGACGCCAGCATGTAAGTTCCAAAATCGCTACAAGCAGCCAGTGCGGCGCCTGCTCACGGACAGCTCGTTCCTGGGGCTGTCCCGACAGTGTCTTGCCCTGCATCATCATTCATACACCAGACGAAGCTCTCGTATCTCCGTGCAGCTTCTGGAATCAACTGGTTCTTGTGTTGTTCAATGCAACTAAAGTAAGTTAAACCCCTTTAGACCCCACCTAGAACTGACCTGTTGTTTGCACTGACAGCACCTGCCAGGATTTGCCTAATAACATTCATGACTCGTCTTACGTGTTTCTCCCTCCGTGTCCAGTGAGTGCTTTGAGCCTAGGGACCAGAACTCATGTGTATACATGTCCCCTAGCGTAATGGCTATTACACAGTAGGTGTTTCGTAAATGTGCGATAAATTAGTTGAATAAAAACAAAACAAACGCATGGGAATATCAGACACCTGTTTTTCACCCCACGTGCCAAGATCAGGTGTTAGCAAGGCAACACCCAGCCTAGCTCAGGAATAGGGCTTGGGGAGAGGACGAACCCGACCCCTCTGGGCCCGACACCTACGTCGGACACCTCAAACTTCCTACAAGATGGAAATTCCCCGTCAGTTACCCACAATAACATGGCCATGCCGTGCACCTGACACTCCCTAGGATCATTTTCATGTCACACTAAACTTCTCGTCCCTAGACCCTTAACAAGGACTCATGAGAAGATAAAGGGCACGTAAGGGTCTTCTACCCGACTTGCTTGTACGTCTGACCAAGGCTTTAAACCAGCAGGACATCTGTGAAAGAGGAGGAGGGACCCCTTCACATGTCACATCCGAGCCCTGCCTCGGGGACAAAGGTGCCGCTTCTCAGACTCCTGGAGTGTCAGCCTGCGTTTGCTAATACTAGAATGTTTACTAACTTTCTTCCCAAGGTTCCATTTCAAAACTTCAGACAGACTCGTATCCTGTGAATGGGAAAACTGGACTTGCTCCAAAGGGTCCGTACCTCGCTGCCCAAACCACTGAGTAACGGGGCTTGAAGGCAGGAGAAGGAGCATTAGCTCCGTGCGGTGGTCCAAGTCCAGCTTCTTGGCCACCTATGCCAAGATGTGGAGTGGGATTTTCCATGTTGTTCCAGAATGATAGCTAAGAATCAAAGCTGAAAACAAGGGGTGTCAAGTGGCTGAGGGCTGGGGGGTGAGAATGCCAATAGGACCACTCATAAGAAGGGGCCCCTGGTGCCACTTGTTTGCTGAGCTGCATCATCTGGAAATTTAGAAGCCAGACGTGTGGGTTCCTTAGCCCTGCAAGGGGGCACACCTGTCCTGTCCTTTTCCTTCAGGGACGGTGGGAGAGCAAGGATGCAGGGCCCCGGACCGCATATCACTTAAGAGGTTTGTTCTTTTAGAGAATTCGCAAGAACAAGAGGGAGGAGTGCTGATGGAGCAGCTGCTCCCCAAGAGTCAGGAACCCTTCTGAGCACAGCGGGGACCCTGCCAAGAAGCGTTGGTTGCCTCCGGGGATGAGCAGACGTGCCGGACAGCCTGGGACGAAACCACTCGTCTGTGACGCTGTGAGGTTTTTTGCTGAATTGTAATGGGAGTTTAGTCCCCTCCGTCACCTTCTGTTTAGACAGGTGTGCTGACACTTCCTTGTCAGCCTCCGGGAGCCACAGCTCTGTGTTTGCATTTCCCCGGAGCGCGGTGCATCAGTCACGTCAGGTAAGAGGACACAAAGAAACCTCCCAAGCCAGAAAATAGAGTCTGTCCTAAAGAAAACAAGAATAGGAAACCAGCTCGGATTATACTGCATGAGCTGTGCACAAAGCCGCATCAGTGGACAAGGGCGCCTCGTCCCCCCGATTTTTCTAGTTGGAAAAACTGGTCCACAAAGGCCAGCCTGAAACGGCTCCTCCTCCCAGAGGAAGGGGTCACAGCTAGGGAGCCAGCCCCGCGGGAGGCGCGTGCCGGCCCGCTGTCCCCAGTCACACCCTGTCCCCATCAGTAGCAGCAGCACTGGAATTCATTCTTTTAATTCGATATCATTTCCCACAGGAAGAAACCAGGTTGTTTTGGAGAAATGGCCGGTGAGGATTGAGACAGGAAATGTACAGCAGCAGTCCCCGCCCCTGTTATCTGCAGGTTCATTTCAGTCAACCATGGTCTGCAAATACTAAATGGAAAATTCCAGAAATGAACAATTTATACGTTTTAAATTGCATCATTCTGAGCAGCGTGATGACATCCTGCCCCATCGCGCTCCAGTTGCAGGGGACATGAAGCATCCCTTTGTTGTTCAGTGGCTCCAAGCTGACAGTCACTGGCTGGAGTCGCTTCGTAGCCTCCTTGTTGTGGGATTGACCGTCACAGTGCTTGCGTTCAAGTAACGCTTACCTCATGGCCCCAAAGCACGGGAGTAGCATGCTGGCATTTCGGAGGTGCCAAGGAGAAGCCATAAAGGGCTTCCTCTCAGTGCAGGGTGGGAGTTGTTGATTTATCATGGTATTTTATCATCTCACATCATCACAGGAAGGGCCAGGACAGTGTAATAAGCTGTTTTGAGAGACAACCTTCATGTAACTTCATCCGACATATCATTATAATTGTTCTGTGTTATTTTTAGTATTGTTAATCTCTTATCCATTACACTGGGTGTGTGGGTAGGAAGGTACACGGATCCACAGGGTTCGGTGCTATCTGTGGTTTCAGGCACCCCCTGTGGTGGCGTGTTGGTCTTGGAAGGCATTCCCCACAGAGAAGGAGGGACTACAGCAGGGAGGGATTTGGGACCCCGTGTTGTGCCCCAAAGCAAGGAAGTTATCAAAGATAATCCCATTAGAAGTTCAGAGTCCGCTGAATAACTGGCCTGTCCTCTTAAAAAATGTCAAGATTACAGAAGACAAAGACAGAGGAGCCATTCCAGATTAACTAAAGAGGCAACAGACTGACTGCCCTGCTTAACCTGGGATTGGATCCTGGAATAGAATTTTTTTTTTTTTTTAAATAAAAGACATTGTTGGGACAACTGGCAAAGTATGAATAAGGTTATAGATTAAATAATAGAATCGTATCAATGTTAATTTTCTGATAGTGATCGTTATTCATGATTGTTTAAAGTATGCCCCCTCTTCTTAGGAAATGTATGCTCTGGCACTGCCGGTGAAGGAGCCTCGTGTGTGCAATTCACTCTCAAATGGTTACAAGTTATCCGAGAAATGATTAAGCAAATGCGATAAAAAGCGAACAACTGGGGAGTGTGGGCGGAGGGTCTTGGGTAGTCTTTGTATAATTCTTGCATGCAACTATTCTGTAAGTCTAACATTATCTCAACATAAAAAATTAACCAAAAATTAAAAAAAAAAAAAAAGCTCACAGGAGCCAAGGTAAAATGTTCCCTTTCCTTTATGAACTGCATTTGGGGAAAACCACAGCACTGATAAGGGGAGGCTCTTTATAGAATTCCAGTTAGTCAGTCGCTGGGAAGGTTCAGGGGGGACCCTGGCAGGGCCCACGGTGCTCTGCAGTCCACAGCTGCGCTCGGAAAAGTGAGCGACCCTCCTGCCGCCCGGCCGCCACAGCGGAAGCCACGCCCAGCTGGTTCTGCGGTGCCGGCTGTGGCACCGCGCCTCGCGGGCGGGCGGGCGGGCGGGCTCCGGCAGTGCCTGACGAGCAGAACGTGTCCATTCACTCCACTCAACATTCAAATCCGACTTCTGCGTGCCGTGCCCCCTTGCTCCCGTTTCTTTCACGGAACCTTTTATTCCGGGGACAAGGTTCTTCATTTCACTCCCCTTGCCAGCTGCGTCCTCTCCTGGAATTTAACTTGCAGTGTCAGTTGAAGCTGATGAACGCACTTGTGAGGTGAATAGATGCACTTTGGAAGGAGCTGAATGGCTGAGCCTGTCCAAATAACCAGTCCCCTTTTGGAGAGCTCAACAGAAAGTAATGAAAGTACTTAAACGAGTGAGAAAAATGAGATTGTTTTTTCCAAAAACAAAAAAACAAAAAACAAAGACCTAACTAAAAACACCTTGATTGCAGATTGAGTTATTTAACATAGTTCAGTAACCCTTGATGGCCCGGAGTGATCTGAGGCACGCCCCCTTCTTGTGTAGCGCCCAGGCCGCCCGGGCCCAAAGCTTTAAAGTTGTTGGCAGCCCCTGTCGGGGTGTGGACCCTCCAGTGGTCGGGATTTGGGCGGCGGAATACAATTAGATCCTGCAGGCCAAGTGGTGAGTCTAAGTTGATTTCAGACTCGCTCCGTGGTGCTTTTTGGTCAACCCCAGCCTGTGCCTAACTCGGAAGAGCAAGCACGGTGAGCGAAGGTGTGACTCATCTACCTCACACCTTTTTAAGCCCACTCAATCCCAAAGCCACCTGGGGACAGGATGGGTGCGTGCAGTTGCGCAGTCAGCAGGCTCTGCAGGCTTCTGCCTCAGGCGCGGCAATAACCGGAATGTGCTCGGAGAGCAGCGTTGGATGCAGCTGCAGGGCAGTGATGAGGCCCCAGGCCACCCGCTCGAGTCCACCCCAAGGCAGGCCGGGGGTGTTGGGAGAAGAAGGTGGAGGTGGTGGGATCCTGGGGTACAGGGACCGGCTTCGTACTGCGGAGGGTGGCGCGGGGCCGACGGGGCCTGGGGAGGCAACGAGGAGCCCGCCCCGGGAGGACAGACAGATCGCCAGGCCGCACCCGGACGCAGCTGCAGGGGGTGGGCATGGATGGGGGCGGATCTCTAGACCTGATCCGAGGACGGGCGGCGGTCCGGCTGGGCTGGGGTCGGGCTCCGAGGCAAGCCGGGGGGGCGCGCACGAACCGTGTCAGCGCTCCGCAGCCCCAGGGCCCCAACACCCTGCAGCCTCTGCGGTCCGCACGCGAGACGGCGGGCTCCTCATCACACAAAAGCGCCTGTCAGTCACTGCGGAAACGCAAGGGCAGCCCGGACACCGCGACGTCCCATCTCGGAGCGAGGTGAGCTCGCGGGGCGGGGGTTAACGATGGAGGACGCGGTACCCAATGGCGACCGAGAGCTTCGTCTTCGCAGAAGATTGGCAGATGCCCGAACCACTGAGGCGCCGCGGAGGGATACCGGCCCTGGAAAGGGTGGGATCCAACCTGATGCGTGCTTCTTTTTATTAATAGTATGCGAAGTGGGATATTAATTAACGCGTAAATGCAGTTGTGCTGTGGAAAACGGCCTTTTTTTTTTTAAATTAGTGTTTTCGCTTCTGAATTTGGTAGGCTTTTCCTGGAATTACCCTTCAGTGAGGTCCCCCTTGGCAGGTCAGGTTTGGACGTTAAAGATCGCCGAAATAATCGGAAATGCGCGCTATTAGGTGAGTTAAAGCTAAGATAGAATGGATGGTAGTCGGTAGAAAACAGGATGAGACAGAAAGGGACAATTTACAGGAAAAATATAAAGAGCCCTGAAACATCTGAATGGATGCTCACCCTTTTTCATAAGAAAAAAGGCAAATTAAAACTTCACTGAGCTAACACTTCTGACCTATCAAAGTGGTAAACATCCAGAGTTTGACAACGTGCTCCGTTAAGGTCAGTGCAGACACTGGCTCTCATAGGTTGCTGGTGGACTGCAAATTGGTATTGAGAGAGGAGGCCTCCTTGGGGAGTTACCCACCCCATATCTAGCATGCCCGCCCTATCTAGCGTGCCTGTCTTGGTGCAAGGCTGCTCCTGGCAATAAAGCAGTAAATCCTAAATTCTCTTTTCTATAAGAGTTCACAGAATTCGTGCCAATATGTTAGGACCACCAATCAAAAGGCAACATGATTGCCTCTTTGTCTAAAAGCCTGTAAGTCCTATAAAAGGACAGGGCCAGAATGGGTCCCCAAACTCGGCTATTTTAGACTTTTGTCTGCCATTGCTCTGCCTGCTGAATCAAGGATCCCTTCCAATAAAGGATCCCTTCCTCTTCTATCTTTGGTGTTGGAGTGATTCTTTCTTCTGGATCTAGTTTCCTGCAACACTATAACCTTCGGGCTGGGATGGGGAAGTAATGTCTGACAACATGGGAATTTACCTTTGATCCAGCAATCCATTTCCAGGGATCTACCCTCAACATGCACTTTCACAAATAGGAAACAACAGGTGCACAACATTTTATTAATAGTGGTCCTATTTGAATCAGAGGATTGGAAACGCAGAACTGCAGGACATCAGCACTATATAGTATTATACAGCTACCTTGCAGCATTACCAAGAAGGAAGCCAGCAGTATTTTCTATGGAGGGATATCCAGAGACGTTGTATATGGGGTTGCTGCCTTTAGCGAAAAGGAATGCTGAAAGGTCAAACCCAAAACGAATAAAAACGTTTACTCCTAAGTAGAGGTGGTGGTGGAGAATCTGGTGGGAGACTTAGGTGGGGGAAAGAGAATAAAGCGATAGCAGTAATAACAGTAAGAGAAAAAAGACCACAACACAAAACAAAAATCTGTGACAATGGGAATTTGCCCAGCTTGGCCATGGCTCTCCAGGGACCCAGTATGAGACCCTGGAAGGACAGGCGTGCTTGGCTGCGTGGGCCCCAAGTTATTTACAATGTGGCCATGGTGTAGACGGGGCTAAGGACTTCTCTCCAGGGTTCCTCAAGGAGGTGAGGGGAGAAGGTAAATGACTTTTACCTGCCCCACGGTACTATAAACTCTTCTACAATGAGTAGGAACTGGACCTGGATCCTAGATAGAATGATGGGGACAAATGGGTGACCATGGCTCTCTGCCATGCCAGGCAACGCTGCAGTGGTGACTCAGATAGAGGCAGAGCCTCTCTCTTGCTGCTGCCCTTCAGCAGTCCCGATTCCACACCCATGACACGGGCCCCTGGAAGGCGTGAGGCGTGGTCTGCTTGGACCTAGCCCATGCTCAGGCCCAGACAGCTGCCCAGAAGATCATCTTGGGCTGTGTCAAAATAGGAGGTCCTTTGGACAAATGTATGCTCTTATAATCAAGTTGGGAAGAACAAAACAACCTCAGAATGATCTGTTCTTGGGAAAACTATTTACATTTTCAGATTTTAAAAAATGGAAAATGTACAAATCATCCGGTGGGTGGGGAGTAAAAGCTGTGTGCGGAGTTCCCAGTAAGCTGGCCCCCAGTTTAGGCTGCTCTTGAAGCAGCTTCGATTGCCCCTTTTCTTCACTGTGGTCACTGGCAAAGGCGACTACTTGAGGATGAGAAGTGAGGAGACACCTAATTTTGTCCAGATGGTGGCAGTTACAACAGACACTTTGAGGGAAGGAGGCCCTGAAGCCTCTAGCAGGGAGAGAGGTAAACAGAAACGAACTGTCTGTTAGTTCCCCATGTCAGCCACAAGCCTACATAGGGAAGGGTCACAGAAGCCCAGAGACAGCCAGACAGGGCACAGGGCCGACACCTGGGCTGCTGCCACATGTCGGTCGGTGGTCAGGGTCCCCACTCCATACCATCCAGTGAGACAGGTTCCTAAGCACTTTGCCCAGAGACCACAGTGGGGCCTTCCCTCTGGGGGCTCTGGGGCTCCAGACAGACCCCACTCCAGCCAGATGAAGGCCCCGTCAAGGGAGGTACCCCCAATTTCTGCTGCCTCCCTGCACAGCCAGGCCCTTCCCTCTGTTCTCTTTACCCCTCTTAGTTTGGCCTCCAGCCCTAGCTGGGTCCCTGCTGCCCTGTCCTCTGCCCCCCAGGCCTACTCCTGGCTCTGCTGCCACCGCCACTCTGCTCCCCTCCCCAGTCCCAGGCAGGGGTGGACTCGGGCACCCCCTCCCTCCTTAGCAAACCTCCGATCTTAGGTGCAATGGTCCCACCTCCCAACCCCACCACTGCCAGCCACCCCATATTAACTGTAATTTTGTAAGTAGAGTGACTTGTTGGTTTAATAAATCTCTACTTACTGTAATAATTTAAAAAAAAAAGAAAGAAATGAACTGTCTGTGGATGTGGTTTTTAACCCACTGTAGGTGTGTGACGGGTGACAGGCCACTGCTGTTTGTGTCAGCACGTCTGGAGCAGGGGTCCAGAGTAGGGTGGTGAATGCCCTGCAGGGGGAGAGGCTGAGAGGCTCTGAGACTGGTTCTCGTTGCTGGGTGGAGACTGAGCACCCAGACTCAGAGAGGGTTCCCTTCTGATCGGCTTCTTTCGGCCCGTCTGGGCCCTGGGTGGCAGTGACACACTGTAGTGTCCTGCCGTGGCCTGCCTCGTGGAAGTCTTCCATGTTTGCGCTCTCTCCCACCTGCTGTCCCTTCCTCCCCCTACCCCATACTTTTTGGTGACCCTAATGTTACTGATTTTTCTTCCTCCCGACACTTGTGAACAAACAGGGTGTTTCCTGTTGGTTTCAGCTTGCAGGGTGGGATGTCGTCTTACAGTTGTGTGTTCCCATCAACTCCAAGAAGCTTGAAAGAATGGACACACTTTTTGGAAGGCACTTTGGATTTCCTGACCTGTAGCGATATTGATGTCTGGCGGGGACATTGGGGTGTCAGTTTGAAATGAGTTTTAAGAGGGCTCTTCCAGCCACAAATGGACTCAAGGGTGGCTCCGTGAGGCAGGTGACAAAAATGGTATGAACTGTAGCAGGTGCTCACATAGGAATGGCTTCAGAGCGCCCAGTAGTCGCAGGGAGCCCGCAGTGCCCCCGGGAGGCCCCGGGGAGCAGGCGTGTCAATCTGAGGTCAGTCAGTTACGTTCGCGAACTCATCCTGTAAGAAGTGTGACCCAGCTCACTGCTGAACATCACTATGGTCACCTTCAAAGTCCTCCCCTTGGGAAGCTGGGCACCGACGCCAGCACCCAGTCTGCCCTTCAAAGCAGGCTTCCATGTCCCTGCCAGCTGGCAGAGCGGTCTAGGTGTCTACCCAATACCCACCCCTGCCCCTTCCTCTCAGAGCCCCACCGAGGTCCAGTAGCCCCCTCCTCTGAATGGCTGTGTGTTCAGGGGACCTGGCCCATGACATATTCTGGCCAAGGGACTGAAGGAAGGTGGAGGGGGGCTCTGGACCAGTTCCCTCACTCCTACAGACATGAGCAGGAGCTGAGGCTTCTGGACGTGACCCCTGACCCGTGGTCATCTCGCAGCCACGAAGAGGGCTGGTCTGCGGCAAGAGCCCGCGGTGCGAGGACACCGGCCTCAAGGAAGTGCAGCCCGTCCCTCTGCTGTGTAAGGCAGCTGGGCTCGAGTGTTCTGTCCTCTGCTGGTGGGACGTCTTTGCTGACCCGAGTACTAATACACAACAACTCCTTCGGTTTACTCTGCCCAGAGCCGTGAGGACGGTGATGCAAGCACCACGAGCCGCTCCTAGTTGGTGCAATCCGAGGAGGAGCACTGGGGGAAGGAGGGGACAGGGACGTGTAGCCACCGCAAGGCAATGCGCGTCCTGCAGTGCATCGGGGGTGAGACGGCCCTGCCCGCTGATGTGTTCAGGGGATGGGGAGATAAAACAACGGGAGGGGGTCCCTGAGACCCCAGAAAGGGAACCAACAATTCTTAAATCATAAATTTTTTAAAAAGCGTAACAAAAAAATAAAATAAAATTTTTGAGGGGCGGTGGGGAGGAGTTCCCTGGCTGGGAATCGAACCCAGGCTGTGGCGTTGAGAGCGCCGAAGCCTAGCCACCGCATCACCAGGGAGCCCCCTAAAATAATTTTTTAAAAAGGGAAAAAGCACTGACATTGGCACAGAACAACAGACACAGAGAGCAGAGCCCCCAGCCCTGCGGACGGTCAGCAAAGAAGCAAAAGGAATTACAATGGATGGCGGAGGCCTGAGGGTGCGAGGGGATGAACCAGTCCCCACCTGACTCACTCCAGGCGCACCAGGTGCCACTGCCTCTTTCATTTCAGCACATACAGAACATTTATAAGAACTTCCTAGCTTCTGTCCTTAGCTCGCCCTAACTCAGTGGGCTGGGGGTCTTTCTGCCACCGGGGAGATGAGAACCGAGGCCTGTGCTGCGTGAAGCCACCACCGCTCTCTGATCTCGTGGGGCGCCCCGGACGCTGTCCTGTGAGACCATGTGGGTCTGCCTGGTGGAGTTCCCTCTGCACACGTGCCTGTCATCTCGAAAGGACTGTAATCTCCCTAAAGGTAGGCACCACGTCACATATTTTATTTCTCCTATCTGTAGTGTCTAGCATGGTTCTAGGTACATTACAAGCACTCAAATTAAGTTTTAAATATGTAAAGTAACTCTCATGCTTAAACGAGAGGGACCCTTAGGGGGGCTTAACGCTGATACAGTTGTTTTGTTCCAGGATGGAAGGTGAGATTGAATTAGACTTTTTGCTAAAAGAATGCTCCCCTACGGCTTGCTTCCATACGGTTACAGAAACCTCCAGAAATCCTCGTCAGGCAGCACAAGGGTGTGTGGCTATTGGACGGCTCACAGGCCTCAGACCTGATGCTCCTCTTCCCCACAGGACTGTCAGTCCTTCCACACCTCGTGCTGGTGGGGGTCTGCTCTCAGGTCAGCCCCCCGGGCTGCTGCCTGCCCTGGGTCTGCGTGGAAGATTTAATGTGGGTCCGGAGACAGTCTCGGGGGTTTCCCTCTGTCACAGCTGGGACCTCCGCAGTGGGCAGAAGCAGAAGGAGTCAGGAACTTTCTCCTCTGAAGGCCACAGACCCGATTCCTGTGATGTGACATATAAATTGCAAGAACTGAGCAAATCTACACGTAAGGCTACAAGGCAGAATGAAGGCCACACAAGTCTGCAAGTGCCAAGGGCTGGGGCGTGGGTCAGGGCCGAGTCCCGGTGCAGCCGTCGTGGGCGTCTCGCTGGGTGGCCGAGGTGGCAGCCTACATGTCGTAGAGCCTCAGCTGCTCCTGCACGTCGGCATCGGACATCTCGCCGAACGTGTCCTTGCTGTCCTTCATGAGCTTGAAGATGGCCGCCAGCTGTTCTTTCTGCACTCTGTCGAGAAGAAAGGAATAGAGGAAAAAGATGCTCCCAACCCAAGACGGCGGGGGCTGGGGGTGCTGCCGGCCTCCAGTGGGGTCCGAACACCCCTCCCTCATGGATTTCTGCATTTGCTTGAAAGAATGAGGAACCGACTCACACGAAAGCCACTCAAAACCCTGGTTTGGTCTAGAAAACTCAACTTGAGCGCTTTAAAAGCTGGAATTCTGAGTCCTGGGTTTACCCTGGAGATTTGAGGACCCCCAAGTAATCACTCGGGTCCCCAGCGCCTCACTGTGCCCTTGAACCTCCTTTAGATGTTGCCCGCACATCTCACGGCGACACAACAAGGAAGAAGGGACGTCCCGTTGAGTGGCCGCAGAGCCGATGAGGAAGCACGTCCGGGACAGCCGTGGGGTGGAGAGGAGCCGTTGTGGGGGACGAGAAGGCGTTCTGGGACCCAGGGCAGCGGGCGGACCGGTGCGTGGCCGAGCGGCAAGGGCGGGTGCGAGGTTTCGCTGCCCGCACAGGAAGGGGTGACTTTTTTCTAATTTACACAAAACCGCCTTTTGGCCAGCGGGGGGCCCTGCCCGGTTTCTGGCCTGGAGATAGGCTTTATTTACTCTCTGCAGCGGGCGCTGTTATCTTTATGAGGCTTGGCAGCCGCGCCATCTCCCCAGAAGGGCAACGCCCCTGAGTGCAACCAGGAAAGAATGGAGCCAAAATGCAGGACCAGGGCGCGCTGGGCCCCTGTGTGTTGCGCTCTGCTGTGCCCTCCATGGCACTGGCTCCCTGCTCTGGTTTCAGACTTGGGCAGCTCCTCCCTCTGTGCCCCACCCCCAGCTGGGCACTGGCCCCCTTTAGAGGCTGTGGCCCACAGGCAGGGTCTGTTGTACCCACGGAGGCCCAGCAGAGCAGGCCTCAGGCACAGCCTCTGGCCAGCGGCCCTGCTCAGGCCAGCACCCCGAACCTGGCCTGGGCAGGGGGTGTCCTGATGTCCGGTCTTACACGTGTTTAACATGTGCTCCTTTTGCAAGCACCCCTTGTCTCCCATCCAGCAGCTGGTTTTCTGACTAGAGTGGCATCTAGAAGCCCCCAATCCCAGCCCGCCTTCATCGCCCTGGGGAGGAGGAGCCCGTGGTGATTGGGGCTCTCTGTCCCCGGCTGGCTAAGGAAAGGACGCACTGGGAATTGGAAGGGGTGTGTTGAGTGTCTTGGATGGAACCCCAACCCAGACAGACAAGTGGGCATCCTCCTAGGTGAACCCCACTGCTCTCCCGTGTTTTTGGTGGCTGTGGCACCTGCAGACTTTTAACAGGGTGGACATGAGACTTTGTAATCTGCTAGAAAACACCAGGTACCAAAATGAGAGAAAGCCTCAATTTTAATGGGTCAAAAGGAGATTATCTTTTAAAAACAAACAAAGAGAACCTGAAGAAAACACAGAGTCACCCAGACCATCTACTCAGAGTTTATTGGACCGAACAAGGGCTGAGTCCACGGGAGCAGGAGGGGCTCAGCGCCCGCCTTCAAGATGTTTCCTGACCAGTTCAGATGACTGACCCCGAGGGACTGGTCACCTGCTTATTTATCAGTAAGGTCCCCGCCTGGACAAGAATGGGGCTAGTGCTGTGTGGATACAGGTGTGCTCACAGGAGGACAGCTAGTCGTCATGTGGCTCTGGTTGGCTGTTGCCTCGTGGCCTGTTCTGCCCAAAGCCCCCAAACTGAAGGCCCAGAGAAGGTCACTGGGAACAGAGCATGCCTTGAGGGGTGACACTGGGCACTTCCTAGCCTTCCATCAAATGGAAAAACATTTTCTAGAAACTTACTGCTTAAAAAAAAGTTTTAACCAACATATCTAAAATGTTGCAGTTTGGCATCGTATAAATATTGTGAAATATAAAATTCCAAGAGACGAATCAGGAACTGATCTAGTTATCTGGCGAAGTTCTAACTCATCTATGAAACATTCTAGGAAAAGGCATAGTCAAGAAATCTGTTTTAAGCAAACGCTTATTATTGCTTCCGCCAAAGCAGAGGTGGGATTCGGCTGAGCTGGTGAGTGGAAAGGCCTCTTAGGAACCAGAGGGCCAGGTTCAAGCCTCCTCTCCAGGGAAGACAAGGGCAGCAGTAAACGAACGGCTAGCCCGGGCTCTCTGCTGCCCCGTCATCCACTGAGCCAGACAGACAGACAGCAAAGGAGAGGCGGCCCCAAGGCCAGCGAGGACAGTCAGTGGTCCTGACCCTGCCAGGGAGCCCGGGGCAGCTCGGCCTCTTTGTGTCACACCTCAGCGTCTTTCAGGGTTTGAGTTCAGTGAAGGAAAAGGCAGGAGGGCTGGAATAAAACTACTGAGTTTAAAATGCTGAGTAGATGACACGTGGCTATCTCAGGGGTGGAGGGTGTGTGGAGGGCAGGGCTGCGTGATAAGAAACAGAAGTCCAAGGGAGCGAGAACAAACTCCTAAAACCCTTCAGCTGAAAGCATTCCACCCAAACAGGGAGGAACCACCCTACTGTCCCCAGGGACCCCCAGCCACGGACACGTCCTGCCTGAGGGTCTGGCAGGTGTGTGTAGGCAAGATGCACCCTGTGAGCCTGCAAGGCTGCCCTCTGGGGGTCTCGTTTTATGCCTCAAGTGTTTAAGGTGCCAAAAGGGAAAGTCTTTAGGAGGACTAAGGGTAACTTCATTATTCTTCGGTTCTGTAAAGAGAAACAGGGAGAAAAGGTCATGGATTTTACTCATTCGTTTACAAGTACCAGGGAGAGGAGAGGGGGCAGAGCGAGGATGGAGGATGTTTGGAATTGCAGATCCCAGACACGCGAGGGGCAGTTTGCCTCATCACCTGCAGCAAGAAAGTCTGTTTCACAAAGCTGGTGGGACCCTGTGAGGGACCCCAACAGCCTGCTGACCCCCACTCTGAGTCTGCAAAGCATTTGGGTAGTGAGGTCAGGTCCCACATGCGGGCAGTTAGGCAGGTCGGGCCTACCTTTGGGTGTTAGGTCAGGGGCGCAATACTTCTGACTACGTGGCTGCATTGGGACGGTCCTATCACTCTAGTTCCGCTGGCTGGGTTTTGCCCCCTCTGGGGACACTGACAGCTTGGACATGTGCCCCCCTTTCCTAAATGACACACACAACCACACGACAGAAGAGGGAACAGGAATCCGATTTTGTCCCTCTGGCGCCCTCTTCTGGAGACCAGAGTCCCCGCGCGTCAGGCAGCAGAAACCAGACTGCTCCAGCTGGGGTTTCTCTGCCTCCTTGCGCCCTTGGCCGTTCTGCCGTCCAAAACACCTTCCACTAGGGCCGCGTCCATTCCAGAAAGGTCAGGACAGTCTCGTGAACCTTCAGAATGGAGTGGGTGCTGGAGTCCTGGGTTCCACGCTCCTCTGTACCGGAGCTGGGAAGGGCGGAGCTTTGTCTTTCCTGCCTAATTAGACACCAGCCAAGCTCACCAGCTTCACCAGCTCTGGGGTCGGGGCAACATCTTGCCAGAGAAGCTGTGGTGGGAACACAGGGGTTCCCCCAGCCAGGCAGAGACAATGCCAAGGATACCTGTGAGCCCCAGGCCCCGGCGAGAAGGAGGAGGGCAGACAATGACGAGGAAGGTCTTTCTTAAGCAGCGGCCGTCTCTGGAGTCACAAAGCTCGCCACTCTCAGCCCCTTGGGCAGAAGGAATTGGGTCTGTGGGCAGGCCCGGGGATGGAAATGCCCAATTAAACATGTGGAGGAGTGAATTTGGGGTCTCTTGCTTTCAGTCCTGCTTCCAAAGGGCCATGCCTGAAAATGTAAGCTGAGGCTTCTGGGTAATGCTGCATCGTGTGGCCACTGAAGAATCAGACTCTAGTCTAGATACTGTATGTTGGCTGAGTTAACCAATTAGTCAGGAACTCGCGGTGTTTGCTAACTAGCTTGCAACTTGACTGGGACCCTGAGTGCCAGGAAAGGAGTTAGAAACAGGCAGAGGTTGGTTGTAAGTACTTGACAGACGAAGAAGAGAGCACACTTTTCACTGGCTCGTGGTCTTAGTGGTTGGACACTACTATGCATGTTATTTTCCATACTGAGGAGTCCAGGGCAGTTTCCTGGACTCGGCTGTCACCAGAACGGTCTTAACACCCCTCAGCTCTCCTGGTCCCCACCAGAACTATAGTGCTGTAGATGAAAAGACAAGGCCAAACGTGCCAGCCTCTGCAACCCCAAGCATCACCATGCGAGGGCCAGAAGCAGCCGCGAGAGGGGTGGGCACAAGGGGTCCCACACAGGGACGCATGGGTTGACGGCATGCAGGGGCAGGAGGGGGCAAGCAGACAGCATGCTGGAAGGGGCAGTAATGAAAATGAACGTGAAGCCCAGCCCCACCCTGTGAGGAACTGTGCTCAAGGGCCATGAAGTCCACAAGTTGCTCCTTCTCAACTTAGGGTGCACCAGTGATACCCACAGCCTGAGGGTGAGGAGGTCCACTTGGCACGGTCCCAGCCCCACAGAACAGCAAAGTGTGAACCAGTGGTCTAGAGAACCCCAAGACCCAGTGGGGAAAACCCTCTTAGGCAATGCGGGGTCTGCTGTATCAGTGTAACAGAGAAATGACTCTGCTCCCCGCTCTCGAGGTCCCAGCTCTGAACCCAGTGGAAGTCTGACTCCCAAGCTGCGGCCTGGCATCCAGTCCACTCCTTGGTCTCTCCCATTGCAGTGGTCCATCTGAACATGCAGATTGAGTCCACAGAGTCCTTCGAGGGACCACAGTTGTATCAAGCCCTCTCTGTCTGTAATCCAGGGGCTGCAAACTTTTTCTGTGAGGAGCTGACCCTTTCAGGCTTTGGGGGCCACCTGGTCTCGCAGCTCCTGGGTCACTGCAGCGCAAACGCTGTCACGGAAAACAAGGTGGTGCCCTACAACTTGGGAGCACAGGTTTCTGTCCTGCACTGCTCTATAAGCCGTGTCACTTTCCTAGGGGCCTAAAGCTGCAGCAGTGACACCCCGTGCCTTCCGGCAGTGCCACCCCACCCCTGCGGTCCCCAGGAAGACACTTCTTCCCCAGCTTCACAAGAGGGCGCTAGCCCCCCATCATCTGGACCGTCAGTCCCACCTGAGGCTTTCCCCCAAGAACCTGGCGCCTGGGAAAGGGGCCTGTTCACCCAGTGATCCCCGCGCAGGGAGACATGTTCATTAGTTATGAAGGCAGCGGAGGAGGGGAGGTTTAGACCACGTCAGTAGTGTTGGGGACACAGTAACAGAAAGGAGGAGGGAAGCACCACTAGTCTAAGAAGTCAGTGTCCTTACCAAAAGGATTTGCAAGATATTTGTGGCTCAGGACCTAAGGAACTTGCTACAGGGAAGTGAGGTCAGAGGTCAGCTCAATCCTGAAATATAAAGGCGGCAAACCCGGTAGCGTCAGCGTCATCACAGGGAGGGGTGGAGGGCTTCTGGGGGCCACCTTCCCCTGCCCAGTCTCCACTGCGCTTACACTGCTCCCCTCCTCCCCCAGGAGAAAAGCCTCCGGGCCAGGTTTGGAAAAACTGGCGGCAACTCCAGAAGGGGACAGTGGGCAGGGCTTCCGCCTTTTGAGGGGTGCTGGGTGGCTTGCTGGGCGTAATGAAAGGGTTGGCTGGGCTCTGCATTCCGGAATCATAAACCCTCCGTTCCTCTGTGGGTGCTGGGAGCGGGGGTGGGTTGCTGGGCCTACAAAACGCCCCACTCCCATTCAGACTTCTGCTTGAACCCAAGGACTGCAGGCCGCAGGCCGCCAGTGCGCATGCGCGGGGACCGCTGGGCGCCGGGCCGTGCTGCCCCGTGGCCGGCCCCGGGTGGCCCGCTGGCGGCTTCCAGGGCTCCGTCGGCGCCCTGGCGGGATGCAGTGGGGAGGAATGCAGAGGGGGCGCCCTGGTGCGCAGTGTGTGGCGGCTGGGGGCGGGGGCGGGGAACAGCCCAATTCTAAAAAACCGGGCAAATAAATAAATAAAAATAAAAATAAAAAACCGGGCAGGGGCGCGGCCGCCGTGGCCTCAGAGCTCCGCGGAGCCTTAGAGATGAAAGAGGACGCGGGGTGTGGGCCGGGAGGGCGGCGGACGGGCAACAAGAATCGTGCTCAGCCGCGAAGTGACGGATCGGTTTTGTCATGAACTCGGCGTGTCACGGCCCGGTCTGCTCCAGGCTCTTCCCGGGCTTGCCGCTTGTCTCTTTTCAGGGGGGCTTCGGTGGTGGTGCTGCAAGGAGTGGCTCAGCCCCCTCCCCCCGCCCCCCAAGTCCCCACGAGGACTGTCTCCGGGGGGAAATGGAGCCCGGCTGAAAATAGCCAGGACCGGACAGAACCCCTAAGATGAACATGGAAAACGGTCAGGGGCCGTAGCTTGCAGGAGGGGGGCCTCCCCTCCTGGCCCCTGAACCAAGGGCAAGTGAGACAGTAAGGGCTCCAGGAGAGTCCCGCAGAAAGCTCAGCGCTGGGGGGAGGAAGTGAGGCGACAGGAAGTGAGGCGGCCTACCTCTGTTCCTCCTCCAGTTCTTCTTTGGTCATCATCTCCTTGTACTGGTTCCCCCGCAGCTTCCCGGGGCTGTACTTGAAGGAGAAGGCCTCGCCTCCTGCAAGAGGGGGACCGGGTAAGAGCCCGCTCAGGTGTGGGCCCTGCGCCCCTCCCACAAGTTCAGAGTCCCCTTTCCCCGTGTTAGTTTCAAAGGAACTCTGCTGTGTGACTCTGGGCCGCTGTTGGAGGGGCCTGGGTCTTTGGTCCCCAGGAACGCCCTGAAAAGCCGGGCACAGGGAGAGCGGCCCACGGAGCTGCAGACAGCGCTCCCTTCTGGCCCTCGAAGAGAGGCAACAAAGAAAACCAATTAACCTCACGTCCTTGTTGCTATGTTTTAGAAAAATAAATCACAGAACAGTGCTGCCAGCTGGATGCAACTCAAGGTTGCGACTGATGGGGCAGCTCTTCTAATTGGCTTTATGCTCCCCAAGCCAGAGAGACTTGAAAAGGCTTTCACATAAACACGAGCATGTTGCAAGTGATACGCAGCCGCTTCCAATTTTGCTAGAACGGGAGGGTTCAGCGTGACGGCCTCCCGGGGAGGGGGGACTTCCTCTAAGTGAACCCACTGAGTCGCTTACAGAAGCCATCTTCACGACTGCAATCAATTAGCCTGGGGGCTGGGAGCCCACTCCTGTTTTCTCCCAGCAGCTGGGGCCATAAACCTCTCCTCCCTCCCCTTATCAGAGTGGCAGGATGTGGCTGGGGAGGGGGGTCCAGGGCAGCAGTCAGATAAGGTGCATAATGGGGGAGAGAAGGGGAGCGACCCGGTGCTTGGCTGGCTGTGGGGCTAAGTGGAATCGACTGCCAAGTCTCCCCTTGTCCTGACCCAGGGACATACAGTGGCCTCAGCTTTTGTCTTCTGTGTCCTCAAGTCACTAACAGGACCCACAGGGGCAGGGGCAGACCCCAGGGCTGCCATTCCTGCAGAACCAACAGCTCAGAAGGGGCTGATGTCCTCCACCCTGCCCACCCCCTGTAGCTGCCTGCCCTGCCCCTTCCTGTGAGGCTGTCTGGACAGAAGCCCACAGCCCAGCCCCCTGGCCCATGCCAGATTCCTGCAACCCTCTCTTTCCACTGCTCCTGCCAGCAGTCGACTTAAAGTCACAGCAAAATCTAGCTTAAAAAAAAAATTAGGAACTATTTCAAACGTACACAAAAGTACAGCAGTAAGTCCTCCACATACCTGCCGTGTAGATTTAACAAAAGTTGACATTTTGCTATTATTGCCTCAGCTTTTTCTTTTTTAAAGAGAAATAAAACCTGACAAGAGCCAGCAGCAGCTCCACATCCCCGTGGGTGTCCAGGGCAAACCCACCACATTCCCCTGGTCAAGTTCAAATCAGTCTGTTTCCCCAGTGTTCCCGGCCACTCCTCTCTGTCCTCTGGGCGCCTGGAAGCCAATGGCCAGGGAGGTCTGGCTAGCCGGCCAGAGCTGCTCGGCAATGGGGCGTTCCCTGTCCTGGGACCTTCATTCTGCAGAAGGCACGGGCAGCGGCCTTGTGAGTGGCCTTCATCCCCACCAAATAGGTCCGAGAGATTCGGAAACGTGAAATGCCCCTGGCTGGGTGTGGCGCTCAGAGAAATAGTCTGCTGAGCCTCCCTGTGTGACGAGAGGGGAGTTAAGAGGCACTGCGGGAAACGGAAGCTCAGGGTGGCCGGTTTATTCACCGATGGGCCACCTGTGAGTTGGAGACAACTCACATTTTAAAGATAGAAACGTAGGGACTGAAAGTTCAAAGGAGGTGGGGTGGTGGGGTGGTGGGGTGGTGGGGAGTGGGCTCTGGCCTGGATGTCCTCCGGGCCATGCAGGACTCCACTTCTCAACCCCTGTCTCCTGATCCCCGCACCCTCTACCCACTCCCCTTGGGATCCTCCGCTGGGGATCCCAAGGGCCCACGTCGTAGTCCAGCCTCCATGGTGGACATGCTGCAGCTGGCCTGCGTGGGGCGGGGGGCCGAGCTGGTGGCCTGGAGACCAGGTCCCACTCACCGTCTTCTTCCTCAGGCCCTGCTGGGGGTGGGCCCTCCTTGCCATTCTGCTCCTGCTCCTCCTCCTGCAACACCAGGAGAGAGAGGGTCAGTGCCTGCGCACGACGCAATGGCTTCCAACACTGTCACTCGGGTGTCTGATCCCTGGGCACATTCACAGGAGAGATGTCCCGCAGCAGCATGGGGACCAGAAGCGAGTGTCTTGGTGAAGGAGGGGCAGCAGTGGGCAGCACGTTGGGGAGAGGAAAGGACTGCCAAGGGCCAGCCTGACCATGCGCAGCCCCGGCGCCTGTCCCTGGAGTGTGTCCGGGAGGACTGCACGAGGCCACAGGTAATGGTGGGTGGAAACTGTATGATGGCAACACAAACGCTATTTGGCCAAGGTGATGGGAGGAGACTCTGGGCGAGGAACTGGGTTTTTGACCTTGCACCTCAGTCCCCTTCCCAGGTAGGTGCTGGTCAAAGCATTTGGATGCCATTTTGATAAGTAGCCTGGGGACCCACCCCCTCACTATGGTGAGCAGAACAGAAGGCACAAGAAGAAAGCTGATGTGAACTGTGGGGACGGGCTGGGCACCGCAGAGAGGCTGCATTCACGATCTTGGGGTCCGTCTCCGCTTCCTCTAACGTCACTCTTACCCCTAACCACATCAGTGCCCAGTGTTCCCCAAGCTGGAGCCCCGCCTCCTTCTGCCTGGTTCTCGCCCGCACACAGACGCAGTCACGCACGTACAGAGTCACGTACGCAGAGTCACGCACACAGAGTCACGCACACACAGAGTCACGCACGCACAGAGTCACGCATGCACGTGCAGAGTCACGCATGCAGTCACGCATGCACGTACAGTCACGCACACACGTAGCCACGCACGCAGTCATGCATGCACATACACAGTCACGCACGCAGAGTCACGCACGCACGTACACAGTCACGCATGCAGAGTCACGCACGCACATACACAGTCACGCACGCACGTAGTCACGTACACACACAGTCGCATACACAGTCACGCACGCACAGTCTCGCACGCACACACACAGTTACGGGATGACTGGAAGGGCCGGCCCAGGATGGCCTTGGGGAAAGGAAGGAGTGACCTCAACTTGCAGGAATGTTGGATGACAGGGACTTGCTCCAGCTATGAGGGGTTGAAGGGTGTGGCAAGGGGACACAGGGCCCAGGGAACTGTGACTCAGAAGCCCAGTGGGCAAATATAGAAATGCCTGCAGGTTTAAGAGAGGGGAGCACAGCGTGAGTGAGCTGTTCCCCAGTGGAGAGGGCAGCACGGTGGACAAATCCCAGCCCAGGCCTTTAGGGCTTTGACTCAGGGGTCCCGCCAGTTGGCATAAACCCAACATTCAAACCGCGAAGGGCCCCGAGTCTCCTGTGCTCTTCTTTCCTGGACCCCACAAAGTCCCACCGGGAGGGGCTGGGTGAGAGACGGGAGCTGGCCCTTCTCAGCCTCACACTATCTCAACCTGGGCAAGGCCGCCTGGGGCGTCGGGGCCAAGGCGCCTCCCGCATTTTGCACACAAAGCGTCTTTGTGCCACTGCAGCCCAGAAACGCATCTGCTGGCGCTCTAATCCTGGCTGTGTGCAGCAGAAAGCCTGGACACAACTAGGTGTTTATCCGTAGGGCTCACTGTGCATAGTGAAGTATGTTGGGTTAATAGTTCACCAAGACATTAACAGGTTAAATAGGTCACACTGCACGAATACCACGCAGCACTGTGCATTAGAAAGGGGGCAAGCAGAGGCAGTGATGAGAAAATACGTCAAGATAAACAGGGAAAAGCAGGGAGCAGCCCAGTGTGCAGAGTGCAGTCTTGTTGGTTAAAACGGAAGTGCACGCGCATGCTCATAAATGCTTGTCCAGGGACGCTTGTCCAGGGACGCTTGTCCAGGGACGCGTGTCCAAGGACGCGTGTCCAGGGACGCTTGGGAGTCTGGCGTCACGGCAGGGAGGGTAGTGGTTGGGAATGCGGGGCCTGGACCAGGGACATCTTCTATAGGACAAGGCAACGCAGAGCCACTGGGAGCTTTCAAATGGGGAGAAACGGGGTGGCCAGTGTATTTTGGAGCAGGGTGCGGGAATACATTGGCAAGGGGCAAACAGGAGGAGGCGGCGGGAGGAACTCAGAACAGGGTCTGGAGCTCAGAGGAGACAGAGGGGCCTGAACTGAGAGGCTGCAGGACCTGGCCCTCAGCGCCATGTCTGCTGAATTAGCGAAGGGCTCTGGCCAAAAGCAATCTCTCGGGGTCTGGAGGTCTGAGCCTGGCTGGTGGGGCAGCTGTGCCTCACATCCTGGCCATGGCCACAGCTGGAAGCCACATGAACCTGGAGACAGCTCAGAGCGCTGACCTTGAACCTCACAAAAGGCCTTTGCTGCTGCTTTCTCATTGATGCCCTAAGTCCGGAGTGTTGCACGGTACCCACATGTAGGCGATGAATTGTGTCCCTTCCCAAATTCATGTATGTTGGGCCTCTAACCTCTAACACTCAGAATGTGACTGTATTGGAGAGCGTCTTTGACGAGGTGACTGAGTTACATGATGCCATTTCTGTAGGCCCTAATCCAATCGGACTATGAGAAGAGGAAATTTGGAACCACAGAGAGACGCCAGGGATGCGCCCGCACAGAGGACAGCCTGTGTGAGGGCACAGGGAAAGGACAGCCATCTGCAAGCCAGGGAGAGAGGACGCAGGACAGACCACACCTGCCGACACCCCGATCTCACAGTTCTGGAGAAAGGGCTGTGTAAGCCGCCCACTGGGACTTGGGGACAGCCACCCGAGCAGATTCACACACCCTGCTCTCGTGCAAGGAAAGCAGTTTAATGAAAATTGTGAGCTGGTGGCACCCTCTGAGACAGACAGCTGGCGTCATCCTGGCTGTTCCCCAAAGCAGGCCCAGGCTGAGCCCGAAACCCAGTCACCCGACTGCCTCGGCGTTCTGTCACCGAACAGAGACTAGTGTGAACTTCCCATGTGCTGGGATCTTCTTCTAATTCAGCTTTTTCTTCCAATGGAGGGGGGCAAAGCACAGGGGGAGTGCCTCCTGACACCTCAACAATGTCTGGAGCCCCAGACCTGGGTCCTCCAGAGGCCAAGAGGGGAGGGGTGGCAGAGGGGGCAGGCAGGTGTCTTAGGTGTAGATGGACTCAGGGAGGCCGGACGCACAGACTGCAGGCAGCACATTACCATGTATGGCTGACCCAGCCCTGATGGACAGCACTGAACAGAGGGGCGGGGAGGGATGGAGGGAGGGAGAGACAGACGGAGCGGCGCGATATAGAATCTTTCTGTCTGCCCACCGAGGAGATGGTTCTGCCCTTGGGCCCCTGTGAGCAGCCACCCGAGCTGCCTCGTGCTGTGACCACACCAGCACCCCCACCCCCCTCCCTAGCTAATCTGGAATGAGTTTAGAGGCTGGCAGCTCCACGGAGGGGCAGAGAGGGAGGCCTGCCTCCCGTGGGAACGACTGTCCCTCCCTTCCCCTGCAGCATGCTGGGACAGAGATAACAGGAGGCTCTCAAGGGGCCTGCACACACTGTCCCACAGACTGGGTGGGGTCTCTTTGACTCCACCATCCCTGGAGGGTCCCCAGATGGGCACTGAGAATCGCGGGGGGTGGGGGCGGCCTGACAGTGCTGCCTCCTTCCAGAAGGATTCCATTAGGCAATGAGGCTGCTCATTGTTGGCATTCACAGGGGAGCTAGGCTGGGGGTGCACAGAGCTGGCGCCAGTGGGGGTGCTGGGCTCGGGAGGGCGGGCCAGCAGAGGGGGTGGCTGGTCATCTGCAGGCACATCAAGTCGTCTCAGCCAGGGTGGGCCTCCCAATGACAGCTGTGGGCTGAGGATGCCCGGGCCACCTCTCTAACCCATATTCCCAGCTGGAAAGGCCTGTCCCCGGCGACAAGGAACTTACTGTCTTCTTGTCCCAAGCTGGCCTGTCTCAATTCCGCCATTTTTCTCCGTGCTCACAGCATCGCTGACACTACCTCCCGGCCCAGGAAGGTTGATTCCGGCCTGATGCTTCCACTCTGGCTTCTCACCTCTCCCTGCCCTTGAAAGGTCTCTGGGACTCGCCCTCTCCTTCACGCTCCCACTGCAACCCCAGAGGGCCTTCTGCAGGCATGGCATCGGTGACCCCACGCTCCTTCAGTTAGTTCACCTGCTCTGAGAACACCTGCACGTGCCAGCTTCCCGAGGCTGTTCCTATGGCGACGGCTGCCATGTTCAAAGCAAATCACCCGCAGCGTTCCAAGTTGTCCGGCTCCCAGGCTCACTGAGGCCGTCCCGACGGCTCACTCGGAAACCCACTGGGTGTGCCACGGGGCGGCAGGGAAGCTGGGACCAAGGCCTCCCCTGGGCACAGCACCTGTCCTTCCCCATTCACCTCTGGGTCCTCCACCTGCCCCCACCTGGGGGGGCTCCTGGGAGGTCGCAGGATCTGGCTTGCACCTTGGGCCGTCCTGAGCTCAGTTTTTATCCTAACCTTGCGGGGCAGAGACCTGGAGCTCCAAGAGGTTACTGCAGGGACAGCAGCGAGGAGGAGGGGACCCCAGCCTGGGCCATTGTTGCTCCATGCACTGGCCTTCCAACTAAGAGCGAAGAGGGGAAAAGGGATCCAGTGCTTTAAAGAAAGGTTAGGGAAGCGCTGCTCCCGTCGGGCTTTGACCCCGTACAAAACTCCAGTGGACTAAAACCTTTGACGAGCTGCTGGTTGTCCAGTCTGTTTGAATACCTCTCGCCTCGGGGAGCTCACTACCTTTCCCAGGAGCCAACAGTCTTTCCTGGCCTTTCTTGTTGTTCCAGCAGCTCTTTTATTCAAGGAGTACGTACTGGGTGCCACTGTGCGCCGGGTCTATTGTGGGAGTTGGGGAGGTGGCCGTGAACGTGGCCAGACAAGGACCCTGTTCTCAGGAGCTGGGCGTCCACTGCGGGAGTGCGGCAGACGACGCACGTGAAAAGTAAAGGTAACTGCAGACCGGAGTGACTGCCAGCACTTTACGTCACTAGGATGGCCAAGGACACAGAGACCTGAAAGGTGGGGAGGAGCGAGCACGTGGAGATCCAGGCTGGGCAGGGTCTGTGGGGCTGAGCAAACAGCCAGCGCCAGGAACGCCGGGGCCCAGAGGCAGGCCCAGCCGTCTGGGCCCCGGGAGGGCCTGGGCTGCCGTGGAGGGGCCAGGCCAGGAGGCAGACTTATTCTGTACGTGGTAGGAGCCACCGGAGGGCTGTGGTGGGGAACGGGAGGTGTCAGAGCCGGCGGTCTGTGCTATAAGGATCACACAGGCTGCAGGTGTAGCCGGGGCGGGCGTGGGGGGCTGGAAGTCAGGGTACTAGGTCGCAGGTTCCTGATGAGCCATGGGACTGGGGGAGCGGCCGACTCCAGGCAGCGTTCCGGACACAGAGGTGCCAGGACCTGCTGATGGAGTGACGGTGGGACCAGGTAGGAGAGGAAGAGACAGAAACAAAGGGTGACACGGGGCCTGAGCAGCTGAGGGTGAGGTGGAGGGACGATGAGTGAGATGAAGACCACGGGGTGGGGAGGGGGACAGAAGGCACGCCGTGGGGGCCAGGCTCTTGTCGGACACGAGGGTCTGCGGCTCCTTAGACCTCCGAGGGGTACTGTCAGGCGGGCAGCAGCTTGTCTGAGGTGGCACCTGTGGGGAGGGCAGGGCTGGGTGTAGGAAAGCGAGCTCATCAGCTATTGATCAGGAGGGGGCCGGCAGCCAGTGTGTTCCGGAAGGTGACAGTGGTGGCCCAGGTCCAGAAGTGAGTCCTCCCTTGATAGGATGGGCACGAGCTTTTCTAGTGGGGACAAAGAGCGAAGGAGGAATGCTGGGTAGGCTGCTGACTCGAGGGGCAGGGAGGGCGGGCGGGGCCGCGGGGGAGAGGCTGAGAGGCCTCCGCTACAGCGCCCGCAGCCAGCGCGGAGCCCGACCGCAGGGCCGTGCGCAGACGTCCACCGTCGCGGTGTCTGACCTCCCGCCCCCAGGAGGGCACATCCAAGCGCAAACACACTGTCTCTCGCTCAGATGACCGGGCACGCCAGAGTCAATCCTATCAGATTAGCGGCTTTTGGCATCACTCCTACCAAGGCTTTAGAGGACCTCGAAAGCTTCCTAAAACCGCATCCCGGGCAGCGGTCCGCACTCCGCCTCCCCCTGACCAGCGGGCATGAGGCCCATTCTGTCTCTGCACTGCGGGGTGAAAAGAGAAGGTGGAATGCAGGGACGAAGAGGAAGGGACCGACAGCACGAGCTCCAAGAGGGTGGGAGATGAAGTCACTGTGTGGGGGACAGCTGGGCTCAAGCATTCTGACCGTGGCCGATGTTAAGGATAATAATAGACGACAGGTGGCCAGGGTTTAAAATCTCCCGAGAGGCCTCAGCCACAGGAAGCGCCCCCGCCGTGGGCTTCATAGAGAGAAGTGGTTGGACCCCGGAGCAGGGCTGCACCTCACAGGCTACCGCTGTCTCGAGCTGGAGACATCTGGCCAGGAGACGAACGATGACTACCAAGGTCACAGAATTAGGCCCTTGCTGAGAACACGCCCAGCATACGCAAAGGTGGCCTCCCCGGTGCGGGCCACGAAACCGGAGCGGATGACCAGAAAGTAGACAATCACGGATGGTTAGAGCCTTAAGAGATATCAGAGGTCAACCCCTTTAGTTTGACCTCTTCCTTTTGTAGGCGGGGAAACTGAGGCCCAAAGGTTAAGTGACTTCGCCAAGTCCTGGGGCTCTTCAGAGCACGTTGCGTGGACTCTTGGGCCACGTGGTCTCATCAGCTGGCCTTTAGCTGCCGTAGCCAGGAAGACGTGGCCGATACTGCTACCTCCCTGATAGGAGGGAGGGCTTCTTCAACAAGCGACCAGAATGCCAGGAGGTTTGTGACCCTGATCACAGCCCTGCTCCGTCCCTCCGTCCTTAACCGAGGCAGACCCAGTGTGGTCCAACGGAGCTAGTTCCAGAAACAACTGCAATTCTCAGGAAGGACATCTGCGGATGCTCTAAGGGGTCTCACCCCCGACCCCTCCAAAATGTGCTTTGAGCGGATGGCCCGGGATAGAGCAGGGTTACAAAAAAGGGTCTGTCTGCAAGAGAACAGGCTCAACATTTTGTTTCTAACTCCCCGAGCGAGGCAGCTTTTTTCTTAAGACAAGTTCTTGAAAAATTCATTACTTCTCACCGGAGAGAAAATTCCCACTGATGGGCGAATTTTTCTGTGTGCACACAAAACGCTTTATCTCAGAAAAGGAAGAACAAAGCTGAGCCATTAGGAAAGCCCCAGGACCTTTTCTCCTACGAAAACAAATTCAATGATGAGCTTAAACACCCTGTTGCAGGCCTGAACACTGAGCTCGGTTTACAAGCCCCGGGTCCATTCAGGTGATATTTGTCATTAATTACTGTGAACTCCATGACTGGTTTGTGTTCTGCTTTTTTCCCTTACTTATTTCCACCAATTTGCTAATTAAGCCAATGTCCTAATTAAGGGGCATTTGGATTATTTCCAGTTTTTCTCCCAGTAAATCAAAAAGACCTGTTAGAGATTGTTTTGTGTCCCCCACAATTCATATATTGAACCTCCAAACCCCAGCATGATGGTGATTGGAGGTGGGGCCTTGGGAGGTAATTCAGATTAGATGAGGTCCTGAGGGTGGGGACCCTCATGTAAGAGGAAGAAACCAGAACTGTTTCTTCACCACATAGTAAAGACACAGCAAGCCAGGGAGAGTTGCCCCCAGGAACCAGATCTGTGGGCACCTTGATCCTGGACTTTCAGCCGTGAGAAATAAACGGCTATTGTCTCAGTCATCCAGTCTGTGACATTTGTCAGGGCGGCCCCAGCTGACAAAGACGAGATTCCAAAGTGATATGAACAACTGGCAGAACTGGCTTCCGCTTTCATGAAGAGGACAGACAGTGGGGCCAGAGGACACACCAAGGTCAGGACTGATGATGGGGGAGGGGATTCGCCTGCGACTTGATTGTTCTGGGAAGGCTGGGGGCTCTGTGCCTGGGGGGAGGGGCACACCTATGGCAACAAGGCTGGTGAGGGTAGGGGACAGGAGAGGGACCTAAGATCAGGATGACTCCAGGAAGGTGAAGCAGGGCCTAGCTGCATGGTGAAGACGGACAGATGAGGCAGGTGGCTGGGGCAGACCAACACCTCCTGGGGGTCCAAAACACTAAGCCCTCTCCTGGGAAATTTCCCACCGGGTTCCTTTCAACACTGTATTTAGAAAAATCCCAAACCTATGGAAAAGCTGGAAGAATAATACAATGAACACACACGTACCCTTCATCTGGAGTCACTGATTAACCTTTTGCCCTCTGTGCATGCTCCGTCTACATACACACCCACACTGGTGCACGCGTGTGCGCGTGTTTGAATCATGACATCACCTGTTTCAGCGTGCATCTTCCTGAGACCAAGCACATTTTTCTACATAACCACAATGCCAGCATTGCACTCAAGAAATCGAGCACTGATACAAAAAAAAAAAAATGATCTCATAAACCATGCATTTGAGAAATGTCCCAGGGAGCTCCCAGATGATCTTTACAGCTTCCCACCCCCACCCTGGTCCAGAATCCAGTCAGAGATCAGGCATTGTCTTTGCGTGTTGTGTCTCCTTTAATCTAGAAAAGTCTCCTTGCCTGTTTTGTGTTGGCTGACACGGGCCAGCTGCCTTACAGAAGTCCCTATTCAGTCTTTGAGAAGAGCTAGGACCCGAAGGCCAAGGTGTCCAAGTTCTGGCATGGGGACCGTGATTTAACTCTAGTACTGTGTGAGTGACCCTGGATGCTTTGCCCTTGACCATTATTTGGGAATCCTAAGATATGGCCTTGCTGGAACCCACACTTCCATGAGGTGAGAAGCCTGGCAGTCCTAAAACCCCAACCTACACACGAGCGCCACACTGAAAGGGGCCCTGCTCTGCCTCTGGATGTCCGGGGGGCATGCCTGACGTGCTTCCGAGGCGGCCCACCCCACACTAATCCCTCCGAAAGAATGAAAGGGCTGTAGCTTTGCCCTCTGCTGGGCCTCTCTGGCCTGGCCTGGCTGATCTCCCCGCATTTCTTTAGCGGCTGCTCAATGTCCCAGCCCATCAAGGGCC
Organism: Lyroderma lyra; assembly: GCA_004026885.1. Taxonomy (NCBI): domain Eukaryota; kingdom Metazoa; phylum Chordata; class Mammalia; order Chiroptera; family Megadermatidae; genus Lyroderma; species Lyroderma lyra. The sequence continues at coordinate 7,624 of PVJL010012025.1, read as the reverse complement.
CTCCTGCTCCTCTGTTCGCCAGCACAGCACCACGATGACCCAGCCACAGCGCTAGGCTACCTCCGGGTTCGACCGCTCAATAATCCGCTTTGTGGGCGGAGGCAGCAGCTGCCCTAGGCCTCCCAGGCCTCTGCTAGGAAGGGATTGGATTAGCAGGGATGCGGTTCATGGACATGGCAGGGGGAGGGGAGGGGAGAGTTAAGTGCTGCTTTCCCCAGCAGTTACTTCTCCCCTGCTCCCGCTTCTCCCCAGCTGCCCATCTCTTAGCGAGAGGCCAGGAGGCTGGCTGAGGGCCTCCCCTGATTGCTTCCTCCAAAAGCAGCCTCAGTAATCTTCCCTGGGGGGCCTTCTTGCTTGGTCAGTATGACAATGAGGAGACAGCACTGGGACCTGCTCTTGACAATGCCCAAGTCCATTTTCGGACAATTTCTTAACAGCTTCTCCAGGGGAAAGCCCACCACTTGAAGGTGGGGGAGGGGAACAGTGGCTATCTGTGTCCCCAGGGCCCCCAGCACTGGACCCCAGACCCTTACGCACAGCAGTGACCTTGTGTTTGTCAATTAGAGTTGAGGGGGGACCTGAACCCAAAAGCGAAGGGCAAGATCTCCCTCCAAGTGCAGAAACTGACTTCAACTTGATTCTCGAGTTGGGGTGTGGTGGAGGGACGGCTGCCCCGGGAAGCTCTGGGAGGTGCCTTGTCCTGCGAAGCAGCCACACGCCCTCCCAGGACGTGCCTTCTCCCAGGCGGAGGCACGTTGTGCTCGGGCTGCTACTTAGACCCCACCATGAAACCCGTTCCATTAGCTATCATATCACAGAGCCCAAAGGCCGTGCAGAAAGTTCTTTCAGATGTGCTGTAACCCAGAGCATCAAGACAGGACGGTGCAGCTTCAGTCTAGTCCAGTGGTTCTCCACCTTCCTAACACCGCGACCATTTACTACAGCTCCTCATGTCGTGGGGACCCCCATAAAGTTATTTTCGTTGCTACTTCATAACTGTAATGTTGCTCCTGTTATGAATCGTCATGTAAATATCTGACATGTGTTTTCCGATGGTCTTAGGTGACCCCTGTGAAAGGGTCGTTTGACCCCCAAAGGGGTCATGACCCACAGGTTGAGAACTGCTGGTCTAGAGGCTGCTGCTGGGTGACTCAGGCCCACCGTGTAAACTGTAGAAGGGCTGACTGAGACCCAGGCTGAGACTAGCCCACACATCTCTCCCAGTGCAGGCAGGAACCCCGATTATGGGAGCAGACCTTATAAGGCATCTGCACCCAGCCGAACCAAGTTGCCATCGCCAGGGCGAGGTCAGGAAGCACCTGGGGCCTCAGTGCCCACGGAGAGCACCAGTTCCATTAAACCACAGTCTGTTTGTCCTGGGATGAACACGACAGCCCTCCGAAGTCTGGTGAGAGCCCACTCTAATGACACGATGTGTCACCCACCAGTCAAGGAGGGGCCTGGTACACTTACTCAGCCAACAGGAATGCCTGTGCCTGGCCTCGCAGCCTCCTCCTCCGGCTAGGGCTTTCCCCTGTAAGCCACTGAGTCCAGCAAAACTCTGCTGGGCCCTGCAGACACACTGACCACGCACCAGAGCGCTTGCTCATGGTTTCTACCACCCCGGCCATCCTCCCTCCCAAGAACAGAAGCTCATGAGCAAGGATGAGGCATGGCGATCAGACAGGGGACCCAGGGAAGGGGATGACCTAGAGGGGCCAGGCTACTGAAATCCTGGGCGCGGCCCGGGCTTTGGCCCAGCAAGCGGCCTCCAGCCTCAAGAAGGGCCTGGGAAGAAATGTGTGGGGCTGGCAGGTGACACCTCTCTGCAGGCCCTGAAGCAAGACGCCCTGAGGCCTGAGAAGTCAGGACTGAGCTGAGGGACAGCGTGGAAGTGGGCTGGGGGCAGTGATGTAAGGTGGGGTTGGGTTCTGGGGCGCTCAGCTGGGCCAGGCGGCTCTATCTGGCTTCTTTGCTCCACACCAGCCGGTCTTATCAGCTCCCCCAGGGGAGAGGAGCCCCAGCGCTGGGCAGTTTGAAAGGGGCAGTGAGGCCAGCGACAGTCCCACGCCTTTCTCGCAGACCCACCCCCGGCGCCTCATAGGCGACATCACAGACTCTGGAATCTGGATTTCAAATCGCCAAATGAAAAGGCGGCTTTCCTTTCTTTTTCTTTAAGTACGAGCACGGCAATCTTGCCGCCGGCCCTGAGATCCACCAGGTGCACGTGGACTGGGGAGCCTGGGAGCGGGGGTGCGACTGTGCCGGGAGCAGGGGGCCCGGGTCCGCTCTCGGAGGGGCGGAGAGGAAAGCAAAGCAAAACCAAACACAACTCGGACGGGCTCGTCCCTTGGTGTCACTTTGTGGGGGAAGATGGCAATTTGCTCGCCCGGCCCTCCTTTCCTGCCGGCCGCGGGCTCCGTCCTCCCCGGGGTCTCCCGGCCCGAGGCTGGGGGCCTGGTTCCCGGCCCCGCGGGGGACGGCAGGAGTCTACCCGAGCCGTGGAGCGAACCCGGCCAGGGTGGGAAGGGGCTCCCAGGTCCGTACCTGCCTCGCCTCGGCGGCCTGCTCCTGCTCCTCCGCCTCCGCCTCCGCCGGTCCGGGGCGCTCCCCTGGCTCCACGGATTCCCCCGGCCCCTCGGGCGCAGCCGCCGGCTCTGGGGTCCCGCTGGCCTCGGCTTGGGGCGCGGGCTCCGGGGACGCGTCGGCGGGGTCTGAGCTCGCGGCCTGCCCGCGCCGCACCAGCAGCCAGGCGAGCAGCAGTGCCAGCGCGGTGGCCAGCGCGGGGAGCGCGGCCAGCAGTTCGGTGGGCGCCTCCATCGCGCCGGCGGCCGCCCAAGTGCCCGCCCGCGGGGACCCCGAGGGAGCCCGCCGCGCCCCGCCCGCGCCCCTCCCAGGGGCGGAGCCCCACCGCGCCCCGCCCCGGACATCCTCGGCCCCTGGGGCGACAGACGCTGGGGACAGGAGCCCTGACCCCTTGCGACGGGCACCTGAGGCTTGAGGAGGGCCTATCCTTTCCTACTCGGGGCAGGCCTGAAGCTTTGAGCTTAGGCTCCTTTGGAAAACCGGTTTGAAATCCTCATTACCTAGGCGCCCTTAGACTGTCCTCTTTCAGCATCATTTTGCCCCTGTAAAGGTTATCTTAGAGCATTTTGGAAATACCTGTGATGTGTTAGGGTGGGCCAAGTAAAGCCGGGAAGGCTCACGTAAACTGGCACTGACTACGTGTAGGATAATGAAAACCAAACGTCAACCCCGCTTGCTTTTAGCCAGCTTACAGACACGTGGACGGCTGCTTTTACACCGCAGGGCTGGCGGAATACACTTTCACAAAGAGGCCATTGCCAGTTCCCGGCTGCAAATGCCCCTTCCGGTTGAGACCCAGCAGCCGTCAACACTCGCCTCTTTGTAACGTGGCTGCCCCCAAAAGGCAGGTTTCTGGAATTCAGCCGCTCTGGGTCAGCCGTTTCCCCTGCTGGCTTGCCTCTTCTGCATAGTTCTGCAAGGGTGGAATGAGGGAATGGAACTCTTTGTTTTTGTTTCTCCAGATCCTCCCAGGCTCTGTTGCTGAACAGTGTATGTTGGAGATAAAGATGCTGTAATCAAAAACATCATTTCTTTACCACTCCCAACTCCCATTCTAGTTATTTTAAATAAACACGGGCTGGCAAAGTTTGTCAGGTACCATGGTAAACGTAAGGCCTAATGTTGATAAAAACAGGGTCCTGGTTTTTGCTGAGGATGCATTTAATATTTTTTTCTGGAAAATCTGCAGTGCCTGAAGGCCAGTATGCTAGATGGACTGCTTCCTTGTAAATGGAAGACACAGGCGCGCTCATGAGCTTTGTGAACTCATTATGGATTCTAGCAACAGTGAGCTCAGTCCTGCTGCATCACATAGTATTCAGGGCAACGTGCAAGAAACAATTTAGTGGTTGTTGGTGAAAAATGCCCTACAACTGTAACATGTGGAATGGGCTTTGTCTCTTGGCCACTGGCTTTGACCACCTGGGGACTTTCCGCCGAAGTGGACCTTATGTTTGTCCCGTCCCCATTGTTTAAAAGTACATTTAAGAGGTCCTATGGTGGAGACAAACTCAGTTACCACGAGAGAAAACAAAGATAAAACAAGGCACAAAAACCAAATGCAAATCAAGTTGCTTTATTTAAAATGATGAACAAATTTCATCGAAGGGGAGAGTTCAAAATACTAATCAGATGGCCGAGCCACAGGCATTTCGTGGTGTGCCCCCCAGTGGGAGGAAAGCAGAAGCTGGCGGCTGCTCAGGGTTCTCACTGTCTGACAACAGGAGGCACGAGATACTCAGGCCCAGTTCTTCTGCAATGTCCGGGTCACCTGTGAGACAGCAGGCCTGGGCCAGTTCTCCTGGGGGCTCCCGAGGGGGCCAGATATTTTGTCTTTGAACCAACAGTGAGACAAAGCTGAGAGCCACCGCCCGACGGCACACAGTTCAAGCAGTTTTGCTGCACTCGATGTAACCTCAGCATCACTTCTTAACAGAAGCCAGGCAGGGGGCATGTGAGGAGAAACCAGACTCCACACAGAACCATCAGCAGTGCTCAGAACACACGGGACAAAACACCTACTTGTGGAAAGACTACACAGTTCCAGGAACCTAAGCTACGTGCACACACGTCTACCTCTTGGACAGCACTTTCTACAACACTTATGCCGACCTCGTTCCACCCCGTCCTTTTGTCTAACGTCCTAAGTCACAGTGAGGCTGAACCTCTAGTAAGTCTGTGAAGCACGTGCACCAGCCACTTTTTTGCTGATAATGCTTAAATGCCTTTAGCTAATTTACAGAGAAGCCACATACTGAGTGGAGAATGCAGCCATAATGATTATTTCTTTTACGACCTCAACTTGCAAGTAGTAAGGACTGACTACCTGTGCTTTTCTGGGTGTGAAAACACAAACACAGCTCTCCCTACCCTGACCAGCATCCCTTGTGAACAACAGCACGTTCCTGGCCCATGAGCAAGTAGAACAGTGCCTGGCACTCAAGACACTTGTTGGATGCTTGAATGATTAATAAAAGGGCATCTGTAAACATGAGTAAAATGTGGGTAATGTCTTTGTTTTTGGTGGCTCTCCCCTCAACAGTGTCATCTCACACATCACAGGGCTACTAAAGTCCCCAGATGCACCTGTGTGTAGCACGGATACTTCAGGGTGACAGAAAAGCCACTGGTGCCTCCCTCATTCCCAGAGGCCCGGAGCCCTCCTGAAGTCCTGGCCACCCTGGGCCCCCCGCTCCTGCCATGCCCACTCTGTTCCCCACATCAGTAGTGACTCATCCACGACCCCGTCTTCCAGGACCCCGCTCGCTGGTTTTAACGTCAGCTGCCATCTTGGAGAATAACCCCTGAAGGGTTTAGCACTGCAGCCTTCGCGTCACTACTGCTCACCCCACTCAGAAGAGCAGCTCATGCCCGAAGGGTGGAAGGGTTAACTGCGGGACAGATGGAGCCCTTGTTCCCACGTCCCACCTGATCCTGACCACCCTGCCCCCGCGCTACGCCTTTTTCATGGGTCTGCACCTCTCCCTGACCCCTTATTCTGAATAGTGATTATCAACCAGGAATCGCCTTTGGCGTCTGGGGAAGGACTGGGGTGGGGGAGCAGCTACTCTCAAATTCAAATCACCAATGGGCCATCCTGGCCACTGCCACGTATCTCACCACGCCCCCTGGTGGCACAAAGCCTTTGATTTTGTTTTTTTTTTCCTTTAAACTGAAGTTTAGAGAGAAGCAGCTGGTATGAATTTGAGAGTAAGGTGAGTGTGAAACCTGGGTAGCATTACTGGGGGTAAGAAAAGCATTTTGAAGATGGCACAAAAAGATTTTTAAAGAGGAGGAGGAGGAACACCATCCAGACATTCCTATACAGACATTACGCCTCCAGGGTTTGGCCCCGCTCCCCACCCCCAGCACAGGCCAGCCCCTCGGGGAACCAGAGGCACGGCTCCTTGGGGTGCCTGATGGGGTGGGCTGGGGTGGGGGCACCAGTCAGGCAGGGTGGTGGGTGCCGATGCCACCAAGGCAGCAGCAGCCCTCCAATCGACCCAGCCACCTTTAGGTTGGCATTTTAGGATGCAGAACACTGGACTAAGACAAAACAGGGACCTCATGTCAGGAAATGCTAACCAGCCTGGTAAAAATGTAACATTAGAACTTGGCCCTATTTATAACTTAAGTTCTATGGTAAGAACCCACTGAACACCTTTCCCACCCTGTTCATACACAAAAGAGCCCCTGTGTCACCCTCCCCCAAAATACACCACACAGAAACAGCCCTGGACTTTAACACTTCCCTGACCATGGAGAAAAGGTAACAAATTGTAAGATGGTAGTAGGCGGTGGCGAGGGGTGCTGGACACGCTGGCTGCGTCACTGCCGCTGAAGGTGTCTTTGGACGAATGGTGACATACAGGAAGGTGACACACTTGCAGTGCTTCTTGGATGTAACTGGTTCACACACAAATGCGAGTCCACTCGCCCCTCTCAGTCTCTGCCTGTCTGCAGCCAGGTCTGTGGACAGTGGAAGTTCCTTACCAACACCAGTGAGGCAACAGCTGCAACAAGACAGTCAAAGGCTCATGGCCCTCCAGCCTCATGGTCGACCAGCGTGGTTTTAAAGGAGATGGCACAGAACCTTCTTACGCAACACACAGCACGCCAGCCTTCAGCATTTCACTGAGCTTGCCGAGGTTCTGAACTTCGTGACAATCTATTCTTAGTGAGCAGTAAAGACAGCATCTGACTGAAGACAGAAGCTTGGACCAGAGAAAGATGATCCAAATTCAAAGACAAGAAGGGAGGAGCAGAAGACGTTGCCACCAACCACTCCTGGGAGTCTCTTTATCTGCTCAGGGGTGAGCACGGCTTCCACAAGTGTCCCTAATCCTGCCAAGGAAAGTACAATGGCCTGTAATCAGTGTGCAGACAGCACAGAGCTGGGTGCAAAGCTGGAGGGAAATGTTAGAAGCGGAACCCTCAGAACCCCCCACGTTGAAGTAATAATGGCAAGGCTTTCACTAGAAATTTCTCTTACAAATGACAAAGTTACCCCTCAAGGGCACATACAAGTCTATAATATTAGCAATAACTTAAAAAGGCAAGAAGAGAAACCTAAGTATGGCTGTAGAAAGGACAACTTGGGTTAAGAAATGCACATTCTAAATTCACTTGAATAAGACACCTGAATGTCCCCCATGGAATTCCAGCCAGAATGGAGAGAATGAGGAAAAGATGACAGAAAGGAACGTGGCTCCTCAATTTTCATGAACACATTTAAGAAAACACTCAGCTGCTCAGCGGTACTAAGAACCTAACAAGAACTTCACACACTTAGAAGCCCGCCCACTTCTTTAGCACTTTAGTGTCTTCCTGAAACCTCACCCCAGGATGGCTGAGAGACCCTTCCGCAGCACATCTAGCGTGGAACTCTGGGAGTTAAGAGACCCCGGATGCCGGCGGGGTCACCAGACTTCACAGAGAGCCTGTGCTATGCACAGCACTGGGACAGGTGCTTGCAAAGAAACTACCATATTGATTTTTAAGTTTTAACTTATTTAAATCCAATCTGGGTAAAAAAAAA